>JAZHYW010014870.1:0-133093 GCA_037355805.1 Ixodes ricinus | reverse complement strand
ATCGTCGGCTAAATACGCCGGCTTTCGGTGCCGTATGCTCGTTCGTTTGCGCAGTTGGCATCGTGACCGCTTGCGCCATCTCTTGTCTCCCGTGCCAAACGGGGCCGTATTGTTGGAAGACCTTTGGCTTCGACGCATTTCCATAGGAGCTAAACCTTTTTCTTTCTTTACATTTTCCTCAAGTAAACTCGCTCTTTGCAACTTTTACAAAACAAAAAGCACCATCTGTGGGCAACGCTGCACAAAGTCGTAGCACAATAGGTTAAGAGATCGAATTTTGACGTCGATTTAAAGAGCCTGGCCACTCTTAATACACCCAGTAGTGATCAAATTGAGAAATACCGAGTTGCAATGTGTGACAAATTGTAGGTTTTCCTGGCGCTTTTGTATTGGCACTATGGTTAATCATCTGTCATGAGGTCACGTGACGTCGTGGTGTCAAGACATGCTGTCAAGTAATTCCGCTTCACACGTCACGTGGCCCCGTGCCATTGTCCCGTGACTCACTGCATACGGCCTACTAAATTAAAAACGTCACTAGATTTATTAGTGTTGTTGACACCATGACGCCACAAGGCATCACGACTTCTCACCGCGAGTCACGTGACACCGTGACGTACTTGATTGTCATCAGCCCGAGACCAAAAGGGTTGATGACAATCACCACCTCCAAACATTCGGGGAATGGCTCGCGCTCAATCAAAAATGAGAATAGCCGAACTCTAACAATGTCTAAAGCTCAACCCATGCTTTATTACTTGCCAACCCCAGCACATGACTAGGATGAACACTCGACAGCATATAATTAGCGTCCGATCACGTGGCGGCTTCTTCCAATTGCGAGTAGAGGAGGGGAAAGCTCTTTCGTTAGCGAAAGGTGAAAACTAATAGGTGTTTTTTTGTCAAATTACCAACGTCAGGAATTAGCTCTTCGCGGTATTTACTGAAATTGCAAAAACTGTTGCACGATTCATTTTACCTGTGCACATAAAAGAGGCACCCAAACATGTTTTTGTTGCTGCTGAACTGCCTTAGAAATTTGTCCCCGAGAATAAAATAATTGAAAGGACTGAATATAACTTATTAATCCGACGATAAATAAAGCTACAAGCGTGTACGGGAGGGATCCGTGGCAAGCAATATACTAGTGGCATCAGAGAAATAGCCGAGCGTTGGCAGCCGGTCTAAGTCTCACAGAAGTGTCGTTCCAGTTTTCCCTCAAGTTTTGACCACCTCCGTATTTTGTTTAAACATCAAAGTTTTTGGGTGCAAAATAAAATAAATGGAAGTTAACTGTTAACGAATTACACAAATAATAATTTCAAAATATCACCCCGAAATGGAGGTGGGAGTTGCTCAGGAATAAAGATTGTTATCTGGAGGAGCATCAAAAAAGGAAGGGGAAGAGGGGATTAAAATATAGTTTGTTGTAAAGGTTCCTCTGTTACATCTTCGGAACAGACCAGAAAGTGTGGTTCAGGAAAATACTTTGTTTGCCAAAACACTGCTGCCAGAAAAATACATTTTCGTGGTTCCAGACGTCCACACCGCTCCTCACAACGCTGCACCAAGCAAAAATAATTGGTGTTTCCCGAATACGTGACTTGCGCTGAGCGCGAACCTTCTGCAGAGCGCATTTTTTAGCACCGGATTTGATTTTCTCAGCAAGAACAAATCGCAATGACCACCAGCATATACTTGAATGATTTCACGTGCAAACTATGTTAAACATATTTATTTTCTTGTGGAATGCGATGTAGTCAACTCTAGCGAAAATGAATGTCCAAATAATGAAGTTGTGCAATATATATATCAATCTCGCAATGGTATGTGGCAGCCTCTATGACATGTTAGATCGCGCATGGCTAGAGAAGCATACAGTTGTAAAGTGAGGCCCAAAACAAGTTTACGTAAAAATAATATAAAACTAGACTCCCGAGACGATGTTTTGGGAAGTTTGGAGATTGTGCAAGCCGATATCTAAATGTGATTTATATTAGAAATATATTGTCTGTCCTTCGCGCTATTTATGTGGAATTGTTAATATCATTGGAAGCATCCTTATGCATTTCTTTTGCAGCAAGGCTTTGCGTATGAGATTACTTAGAATAATACCATTTATTATTTCTCTTGCAGCATATTTCGTGTATTTGCCTACAGATCTAATATTTGAGCACACAGTTTTTTGTTTTTTGCATACTGCGCGACCCGGTGTTTTACGATGAAAAACAGCGACCAAAAAAGCACGTTTCCGCAGACTCAGCAGCTGGCGTACTTTCAAGTATCGTCCCCCCGTGTTGGTCTCAAGTAGTTATGTTAAATTTATACAGTCAAATGTATTGATTATAATAAAAATATATATATTTACTGCCTGAAGATTTGACAACATAAATAAAGTGCCGATCATCCTAAATCTTTATGTCATAAGTAAATGCACCACCATATTATCTGAAATAGGCTCTTCACATTTTTCAAGATTTTCTAGCCTCAATAAAAACGCTGGAAAGTGAAAAGTGAGCAGCGTTTTTATAAGTGATTTGCCTTAAACAAGCTTTTTTATTGAAGCTGATTGAAGTACATATGGGTTCCTGACAGATATTCAACTTATCAAACTTGTACAAGGCTGTTGATGCCTCTTTTATGTGGTGAACAACAGTATTGTGTGTTTGTGGGCTGGACAAAAGAAGTATACATTGGCGCCTGGCGAACTATAAGGATTGCGGACGTTGGCCGTCAAAAACGGTTAAGTTAAGCAGCTGCAGTGTCGAGTAGAGTAAATACTACTTTCTTATATTTAACGAAAAATCACCAATTAGCAAGGAAAATGCTTCTTTGAAAATTCAATTGAACGGCATCTTGTCAAGAACAAGCCTCAAACGCAAGGCTACGCCGAAAAGCTCTAATTGGGTACGCGCTATTTTACGCACGATTTGATCAGAGTACGAAAGTGAGGATAGATTTGCAGTTTACAAATTTGATCGCCCCTTTCTGCATGAATAACTGGCCTGCATGACGGTGCTGAATGTAAACAATGTTGGTCAGGGAAACAAGCCTTGTGAATGCCATTCAAAGGTCCCATTCGCTCTTTCTCGCTTGAGTTTAGACGTTGGTGTTGTCATGGTTCAAAGAGCCCCCAATCGCTCCCGGTTCTGAACCAGACGGCGGGTTTGGCAGTCTTTGCGAAATCATATATACGCGCTACGTTATTGAAATGTCGACTTGTAGCACTGTCAGACGTAATTTACTCTTGCGATGAAAAAACAATTAGTTGAAAATTTGCAAAAATATACGTAAAGTGGACGTGTGCTGGGTCTATTTAAAAGATGGCGCCGCTGAGTTTGTTGTAAAGCAAACAAGGGCGAATAAAATGTTGCCCGTCCTGAAACTTTCGTGAATTTATTGCAAATAGTTTTGCTTTCAGCTCAGTTGCGTCCTCATCATATATATTGGGAAACATATTTAGTACGCAGGATTTCACGATATATATTGCGAGGAGGTGCCATTGCATGATTTTATGCTCTGAAATTAATTCCTAAGTTCAATAACTCAACTAAGATTCAACTTCTAATACTGTGATGCAAAGTTGTACCAAACACGGCTCTTCTAGGCGACCTAGCAGACATATAACCTATTGATCAAGGTAAAATACATGCAATTGAGGTGAACAAATAAATGTTGATTCGTATAAACACGACGTTTGGTACGTTTAATCTAGCTTTGCTTTGTTTCGCTGAAATTAAATAAAGCAGATTTTTATTCTTGGTACCTGAAATTAAAAGTGCATTTTACAAATGACAAAAAAACTATAGAGTTACTAGTATTAACGCTTGAAATTGTGCCTATTGCAAAAGCAATGCGGAAAATATATTCTCAATTTGGCGGTTCAAACCGGTTCGAACGGGTTCGAACCTTTATTTTTGTTCGTCGGAACTGAACCGGAACTTAACTGACAACCGTGAACCCGTACTGGATCAATACAAATTTCGGTTCGACACTCTCGTTGGCAGTATGCTGGCGGGGTAATCCCGGGGACTACCCATGATGACGCCGATCCAACGTGCACCATGAACTGCTTCCTAGTTTTGTTTGATGCCACGACTTTAGCTAAACTCACGAGAATCAATGCCTCAGCGAATGTTTCTCCCTTAGTTTTGTTGAATCACTGAAAAAAAGGAAACTAAACAAGATATTTGACGCCCAGAATTGAATATGCATTGCCAAACCGAGCCCGCGGCTCCTATAATTAGTGGCGAAAAATATTGTGAACTGCATCATGTTCCCGTATATTCTTATATTCTGGGCTTCAATCAAGGAGGCAATATGCCTCTTTTTTATTCTTATTTTGTCTTCACCCTCCGATGTGCGGTGAGGAAAAAAAAACTAAGCATAGTCGTAAAAACAAATCCTGTATTTCATAAACAGGTTCATTGTCCGGGCACAGATGTATGGCACCTAAGACATCATTTGTCGACATGGGAACTGTGGCTGTTTGCTGCCGTGCAGTCTCACGTGCTGCTAGCTAAACGTAGAGGAAAGTAAGCCCGCTAAATATGTCACCTCAATCAATTGTGTGCTAGAATGACCCTCAAAACCAAGGCACGAGCGAAGTGGAGCACCAAGTTGAGCCTTATGCGCCGCGCGTGCCATGCTTGGCATGCTTTATTTTACACAGAGTAATCTATACGCCGATCCTAGCAAGGCCAAATTAATGACATTCATTGGTGACAGCATTTTTTGTTCTTAAACATGCAAGGGCGAGCGGAAAAGGGGGAAGGGGGCTAAAGCCAAGGCACTGCCAAATTTGCAAAATAATGCGTGCTTTGTTTGTTATTAGATATGCGTCTGTAGATTTGGTAAATACCCCTAAACCCCGAAGACCAAACTCACAAGCGACTTCTCAAGAAAGGCACAAAGAAACAAGACTAGTATTTGAGCAAATAAGATATATACTGGCTCCACAGCAAAAAAAAAAAAGAAAAAAATTGTATTTACTATTTTATTTTGCGTTATCTTCAATCAAAAGAAGACCACTGATATGGCCGAAAGGTCACTGCTTCCTTCCGAGCCTAGTGTATTTGCTAATTTTTTCTTATTCTAAGAATGGGATGTTTTACAAGGATTCGAGTCACGCGCATATTAGGGGCGAAGCGTCTTATGGTCTAGCCTTGTCCGTCCGTCCGTCCGGCGTCCGTGCTCACATCGATTGCCATCCCATCTGTCTTCTTAAAAAAATAAAAAAAATGTTTGCGCAGTCGACAGCATTCAAACCTGTGCGGGGAGACCCCAATGGATTTCTAGTCCATCGCCTTAACCACTCGGCCATGACTGTGGGACGAGTAGGGGGCTCTGAGATGTGGTAGTAACTCAAGAGCTGGGGATGTCATGGATGAAACGTTGCATGTAGCCGCTCAACGTCTATACAGGAGAGGGCGCTGCGGTCAAATGCGTATATAATCGCGTTAAACTTTGCATGCATTCGCTCAACGTTTATAGGCGAGAGGGCGCTGCGGTCAAATGCTCAAATGCGTATGTAACTACGTTCCATACCACACATTCTCTTTCTGACATGGACCGTTGACTTAAGCGGTGGAGATGCGTTCCCACAGCTTCTAGCGGATCCAAGCTGATCCGCTAGAAGAACCACTGGCTCTCCATTTCACATACCATAAGGCAGTAATAATGAAGTCGAAACGCAACCCGGAACTCAGCGCTACCTATGAGCAATAAAAAAAATCAGCACCATCAGCACTACCGATGAACAAAATCAGTATCATGAGCACCACCAGAGTTTTGCCCCAATTAACATCATTCACCACGTGGAGATGCGGTCATTTCTTTTTTTTTTAGTTATTTGAAGATTTATTTTTTTGTTTTGTTTTCTTTAACATAACACCGAAAAAGGCCCAGTCTTTGTCCGAACCAAAAATAGAGACCGAAAAACACCTAATTCTGGTTAAGAACACCCCCCCCCCCTCTTCAAGAAAACGAAATAACAAAGAGTTCACACAAAATAATCAAGAAAACACAATACTGGTTTAAATACTCAGACCATTTCATTCAACAACAATATTTCTCTCAACATCTGTGGCAGAGAACTTGACCTCGGCATTTCTAAAAGCAGTGCGTAGTAAACATTGAAATCTTTGAGTTCTAACCGGACTTGGCAGTAAATTTTGAGACCGCTCAATGTTTGTTAGAGGTGTTTTCGTCATGTTCATTCTACACCAGCTCGTCTGAACACTTACTTGCTGCTCAGTGTAAAACGAGCTCACACATGATAAGGAAGAGCTTGATTTTTCACGATACTGAAGTGGTTTGCACAATAGCACAAAAATAGTGCACTTTGATCAAGGTATGGTGAGTGTAATTTTAATTGTGTTTAGAGACTGCCCATGCCCAAACTTTTGATTATCACGTATTAGGAAAAAAAATGTCTTTGTTCTCGGAAAACTTTTGGTCGATTCACCGTCGATATAATTGTAGCATTTTGCTCATAAATGGTGCCTTTTTAGTTTCTGGACGTAGGATGCCTCAATATGTGTCTCACTCGGGGCGAAGACATCTTTTGTGACACTGATTGTGCCAGGGCGGGACACGATCGCGCACTTAAAGCCTGACTTGTCGCAAGCGTGTATTCAGACGCTCTCTCTGTAAGAAATAACCTGCTTCCAGCTGCGTATGCAGCTCGGACGCCCAGTGAGGCCCAGGTCACGGACTGTTCACCATCAATCTAGGCGAGCAATAGTTGTTTGCTTCCACACGAGCCAGTCCGGTCGTAAAACCGGCTCTGTATTCCGAATAATTCCTAAGTTCGATCAACGTTGGAACCCTTCAATTATACTTCGTGGACGCCACATATGCTTGCTGCGTTGTGCTTTGGTGGGGCAATAAAGACGTATGTCATCGTAGTTGCATCAGCTGCACGACAGGGAGTCGCTCACGCAAGTGAAGCCTTGATGTCATGTGTCGGCCTCGGCAGCGATCGTCATTGTTGGTCTCTTTTAGTTTGGTGCCAGCCAACGGGAGGCGCGGTGTTATAACAAATTGTATGCAGTGTGAATTTTACTGTTAAGCTTCGGTCCGATGAAGTCAGTCTTTGGATTCGAACTTATGAACAGACATAGAGCGAATGTTCGTCTATTTTTGGAGTGACCTCGTTGTGCTTTATTTATAAAAAAAAAAACATGCCTTCGTTTTCCTTTCAAGGCAATGGCGGTCGCCAAAAAATTCGAGAATATGAGCATCGTTCATCCCTTGAAGTCGGAGCCAGAACAAGTGGCCACATGGCGGGGTACCGATTCTATGCCGCCAAAGTTTATCGTACCAACCAACTGAGGCTGAGAAGTTTGAAAATGCGTGCTGAGCTCCACGCATTGTTCGAGTTCGGCTATTCTCATCACCACGGTGGTTGGACACGAGCCACTATGCGAGTGCCCTCCGAGGCATCGATTGTTACGAGCCGAATTTGAGTGCTCATGCAGTTTTGCTGTCCAATGCATGAGCCGTGCTCGACTGTCGTCCGGCGGGTTGTTTCGATGCCACATTTACGTCATCAAGCTTTGCGAAGGCGAGCCAAATAAGTAGTTTATTTTCATCTTCGCAATTCTACCGCGACTAAAAAAAAACTTTTAAATCACTGGCTGTCTGTGCGAGCATATCTTTTATTTTCAGACAAGGCCCAGTACGCCTCTGAATACTCATGAACATTTCAAACCCATATAGTTTCATGACCCCTTGTGTCTAGCTGTAGATGATAAATTTAGCCCATTCAGTGCGCTTGCTATCCTGGGATCTTGAACCTGCACCACGCGCGTGTGATTCAAGAACGCACGCTGGAATGATGTGAATTCAAATCAGAACGGGCAGGACTGAAGCTTGACCCTTCGATCTATGGGTTCTGCAGTGCGAGGTCTCGCTATAGCCGTAAGTGCTGACCGACGATCGCTCGGACAAGCTGCTGTAATGCCGCACCGCTGTGCTCATCAAGGATCCCTCGCTTAAGCGTCCATGTTGATCACGCATGATACATGCAGCGGAGCGCAACAATCATAGCGCTGACCTCGCTCTAAGCACGTGCTGACGAGAGCTTTCACCTGCTTTGTACCGCACCGTCAAAACGGTTGCTCATGTCAGACAATAAGTAGCTGACCTCACGTGAGCAGCGCTACATCTTCGCTTCGCTGCATGTGAGAACCGGCCTTTTTACTCCGTTTACCTTTAAAACGAGGTACCAGCCCAAGCAGGAAACGCGAGCTAGCCCGCGCTCATGTCTCCGACACGTGCCATAGCCTCCTCTATTCTCACAAAGCATAGCAGTTCGATGACGGAGACATAGACTGCCCGGTTGCAGATTTGGAGCGCGAGGAGCTGGTAGCACAGAGCATTTCTGGGGAGCCTATTCAGCGCACAGCTTTTGTAGTGGCGAGGAACCAAAACATGGTTTTCAAACCCGACGAGAAAAGAAGCGGAAGCCCGGCGAACGCGAGAAGCACATGCGGACATTCCATCGCTCCTGACAAGTATGTTTCGGCGTCACGCCGCAGCGGGGCGGCCGCTACATACCTGATGTCTGCCGCTCTGCCTTTTTTTTTTTTTCTGCGGCCGCGTCTCGTGGCGATCTACCAGGCTTTGTAAGTATAGAGGAGGCTATGGACGTACATTTCGAGCGCGAGTCTCGTTCTGCAGAATAACGCTTCAAAGCAGCGACCTCGAGGTATCGTGCTTGTTTCATTGGCTGCAGTCTCAGCTTAAGGATGACCGAAGTATGGTTCAAAGAGCAAGCTCGTTCGACTCACGTGCACGTCCGGCACCGCTTCAGAAATGTGTAGAAAGGTGTACTTCCCGTCCTATCTCAATGCACATACCGAAACTACACTGCCCTACCTTTTCCTGCACCGGTGTAAGAGGCAAATGGTCACCAGCTAAGACGCTGACTCATCAAGCCGGCCCTAAACTAAAAATCCAACAAATGACATCCTTTTTTTTACTTCAGAAACAAATTATGCTTTTATGAACCAAAATATAGCGCTCGAAGTGTTAACCGGTTGCAGAGTTTTAAGTACTAACCCTTGTTTTAGTAAAAAAATGTGATTTTTTTTACTATTTTAATTGGAAAATGGGGACAATTTTCGCCCGCTCCCGGTAAGTGGCGCTATAGAGCTCCATGTATGCGAACGCTCTGTTGGCGGCCCTTTTCCAACTGACGATGTGGTAAAATCAAATGTCAATATTTAATACGATAACAATTTGTGCTGAAGATATGTCATCGGGTTCGGCCCTCTAGTGCTACATATCGGTGAAAAATGAGGGTTCGGCAATGAGTAGTTTATGTTTACGTTGAAAAAAAAAACCGTAGATATTTTTTCAGACACCCTCTACATGGTTTGCACAGGACGTCACCGCTTCGTGCTAGTGGTCAGTTTTGTCCTTTCCTGCGTTTTTCCGACGAAAGAAATAATTCTGACGGTGTGAAATGCATGCTGCACAGGGTACGCGTTCAGCAGTGGCCACCATTGTGTCAATAAAACTCCTGCCCTTTCCGGTGATGACATCCTTTGTGGATGTTGATGCCCGAAAGCGCGTGAAAACAGGAAAAATATTTAAAAAAAATCGCCTAGAACTTGTTGTTGTACCAAACTCAACGCAAAGAGCAAGTGCGAAGAGATGCTCTTTTATGCACTAAAAAAACTTTCAGTCTTTCCACTCTGGTGAAGATGGAAGATCAGCGAAGCTGTACTATAGTGGGAACCAATTAATGGCCGGCCGCAAGCCGGCAAGCCAAAGTGGAAAGGCTAGAAATGTTGCCGCCATCTATGACCGACGGCGGCAACCAGAGAACCAGTAAGCCGGTTTTCTGGGGGCCCCCGTCGCTCATAGATGGCGGTAGCTGTCCAGAGTTGTGTGCCACCAGGTCATTTGAGGACAGACATGATTCTCGAAAAACTAAATCTTAACAATACCGTTGTTAAAAAAAAAAAAACACTTTGGAACAAAATGGTTTGGTGTTATTACTCTAAGCAAGTCGCATTAGAAGGCACAGAAGGGCGCCGAGGTGACGTCAGTGCGATCCATGGCAGCGGCCATTATTTGTTTCGCGTTCGGCAATGCGCACTTCGCACATACGTTAAAACATAAAATGTAACTTTTTTTTGAGAGCGCGGTACTGTTGTTGAAAACTAACTCACCCATCGCTGAGCTTGGCACGGAGGACTGTTTCAGAAAGAGGAATGATCAGGGTACTTAGGTCGAAGGAATCGGTCGGGCACAGGGACTAGCTTCAAAGAGATCCTGTTCTTTCTAGGACACATAAGCACATGCGGAACAATGAGAAATGGTTTATGAACAGCAGGTTCATAAATGGTCCAATGTTAGCAAACTTTACCTGACAAAGATTGCTGGCAGAATTGCAGATGTCTGCGTGTCGCAGGAAGCGATGTTCAGAATGAGTGAACGTGGCGGTTTCTTTGTTTTCTTTTTCCCTTGTTCCTGCGTGAGAGCGCGTTCAGCATCAGCCTGAAGGCCAACTTAGAGCCACTCGATATGGCAGCGTAGCTGCCAGAGTAGCGCCACGCTTTTCCCTGTGCCGCCTCTCACCGCGATTGGTCAGGCGCGGTACCATAGCAGATGGCCGAGCTGGCACCGTGCCCATAGCAACCGAGTGACTACTCGTCAGGTGACCTCGCAAGAGACGTGATGTCACCGGTAAGATGGCAGCGCCCAGAGCTGATGGTTGCGAGTTTGTTCGGTGCGCGGTAGTCGTAATGTGCCGTTGCTTGCCGACGATTTCGGACTTCTTCGTGCTCTCTGAAGCAGGTATAATGTGAAGATTCGAAATAATGAGACTTTATACCTTTTCTGTGCAAGATCTCTCTGGACATAAGCACCTGTGCGACAGCATCAGTCATATCGCCGTAGCGGTGCTCGGATTCCCGGATATGTTTGAAAATCGATAAGACTTTTAGCATGCAATTTTCGCATACTCTAGGCTTTGTTTCAACGTTGGAGTGTCTGAGAATGAATGCGAAATGTATGCGTCGCATATTGGGCCTTGGAGAAGTTGTTTGAGCCCCAGGTAACCGCATAATCACCGAAACGTTTAGCGAGGAAGCTCCTGCGATCTTTACGTTTTGTACTGATCACCGATTTTACGATATAGCTTTTAGTATAAAATATTTGCATTTTTCTAGCTTTCTTTGAAAGTTTCAATTTCTGAGAATCGAAACGAAAGATATACGTCGCGTGTAGGGCCTAGGGGAAGTTCTTTTAGTCCTAGGTCACCGAATAATCACAGCGGCTATTGGCGAGGAAGCGCCTGCGATCTTTAACATTTTGTACTAATCGACGATTTTACCAATCGGCAGTTCTGAATATTTCGATATAATGTGCTTTCGTTGCAGTAGCTTACATTTGATCGCAGTGTTTTTTTGCTTGTTTTCTCAAGTAACAAGCTGGCGCTTGCTCAAATGACGTATATGATATGTCCTGCTATATAACAATGCATCAACACATACTATTAAACTTAGATTCTCAGGGGTGTGTTCGTCTTTGTAATTAACAAGTTGAAGACATAATTATTTCTTACGAGTGTAATATTTATTTTCTGTAGCTGGGCCCGTTTTGTGCTCATTAATATCCGTGTGCTATGATGTTATCATAATGTATGTATGGTTCTAAATATCCTCTTTGCAATGCCCAGAAAGGGCAAAATGACGTCAGCCGACCCCAGCTTACGCATTGGACACGAAAACTGCGTCACTCGGACGTCTGCGCTCGTCCGCAATCAATTCGTCGACGAATATTTGAATTCGCGTTCGTCGCCAATGAGTGCCCTGACGGAACTTATCATCACTTGCGAATGGCAAGTTCTATGGTGTGCTTAAAAAGCACGGTAGAAGCTTGGGGTCATCGCACCGGTGCCCTAGTGCCGTAGCATGTCACGACCGCGTGATTTCACAGTTCGCTTTTGAGTTGAGGATTACAGCTAAGGAAGAAGTTAAAAAAAATCATGGCACCTTTAACACGGATATGCGTGCTACACCAGATAAAAATATTGACTTTTTGCATGTCGGTAAACTTCCGGACGACCACTTGGCCTGTCGGCAAGACCACCTCATATCCGGCGCCCGTCTCTTTAGATGGCGTTAACAATCCTCTGGAGACCAACATGCTGTCCTTCTTGATAGAACCCCGTCGGTTTTCTCCGCCAAAACGAGGTTGAGACCGTCGTCAACGTCGCTTCTCGCCAGTCGGTGAGAAAATATTATCTTGAATGGACGATTGGGTCTTGAAGAAGTATGATGCTAAGCATACTTTCGCTTACTGAGGGGCAGTAGACCAGTAACCATGTCCAGAGGCAATCGTCCTGTCGTGGCCGGCGTAATCGGATGTTGTTCCATAGGAGCGAAGTCCGAAAGCAAAAGTACGGTGCGTACGTCCCACGAAGTGGCCGCCATCCCGGTGGCACGGAAAACCACTCGCCTTGTCCGTGCACCTGCGATACTTAGTAGCTCTCGTCGCCCGACAGTCCCCGGCCTGCGAATCGTCTCACTTCCCAGAAGAAACCGTTCCTCCAGAGGCCCGTGCCGCACCGCCATGCCAAGCGTATTTTACCACTTTTGAATGAACGAATGGAGATATCAACGAAACTAGACTAAAAAAGTTGCCGCCCGGTGTCGCTAGCAGCACGGTTACCATGACAACCTCTCAGGCCCGAAATGGAGATCACTATCGGCGCTTCTGACGTCATACATCTAGATAATTTTTCGTCGTGTCGCTACTCTGGCAGCTACGCTTCCATATAGAGTGGCTCGAGGCCAACCTAACAGGCTTGGAGTCACACGTACTGGCTAGCCTAAGCAAAGATTATGATAATACTACTACTAATAATAATAATTATAAATTTATTTGTGAAGGAAGAGCATAATCAAGGCGCAGTGCAGGTTCGCCAAAGCCATCATGGGCTTGTGCGAGAAAACCAGCTATGTAATTGAATAAAAATAAAATAATCAGTTCTAGATAAAAAAGCTGAATTATCACTAGGTTTTCACAGCAGTTCCAAATGCATACTAACACCCCCTCAAAAAAAAACTTAGTCAGAAAATATTTTAAACACACACACACACACACACACACACACACACACACACACACACACACACACACACACACACACACACACACACACACACACACACACACACACACACACACACACACACACACACACACACACACACACACACACACACACACACACACACACACACACACACACACACACACACACACACACACACACACACACACACACACACACACACACACACACACACACACACACACACACACACACACACACACACACACACACACACACACAAGATCACGCACGCACTTGTGACACTGATGATCTTGATGACTTATTTTGTTGTCATATAATATTAATTAAAATAACTCATAAAACAATAAAAAAACACTTCTTAAAAATAAAAATAAAATGTTGGGAAGAAAAACTGATTATGAAATATTCACACGGGTTCGTCGGTCATATCAATATGTCGAAGCGGTTTTCTGAGCTTTTTTCTAGAGGTAAAGTCACATAAGCTGGGATGTAGAGAATGAAAAATTTGAGGTACATAAACTGACCGCATGCTCTTACCATAGCGTGTATAGTAAGAGGGAACAAGAAACTTACATAGTTTTCCTAATTGTCTCATATTCGGACAAAGAGTTTTAAAATCATCCTTCCAGTAGTGTTCAAGCACGACTGATTCAAGAAACAAAGATTGCAGATTTGGCATAGACAAAGCCTTAAAAAGATCGTGATCTGAGCATGCAGGTTTATACTGAACATAATAATAATAATAATAATAATAATAATAATAATAATAATAATAATAATAATAATAATAATAATAATAATATATAATAATACCAGTAATTATAACAATATTAATAATGATAATAATACGATTAATATTAGTAATATAATATATTTTTCATTCAAGATTGCAAGTTTAGCCAGGTGTGTGTCGGGCCTAGCCAAGGCAAAAGAGACTCGTGGAACCAGTGGCACTAGTGAACCAGATCTTGCATTTATGCAGCAGACTGGATATTCGCATGGACTCAGATCACGTGCACATGACGAAACAAATATGAAAACACGCTTCCAACTCTCTGTAATACCGAATTAAAGCGCCGCTGTTGAGGACGAGGGTGAAGGATAAGGAGGGGAGGCTACGTCACTGCTGCCCCTCCGTACCGTCCCCTCCTCCTCTCCTTCTCCCCTCCCATTTAGTGCGAAATGTACGCTTCATTTCACACAAAATTATGCTAACATTTTCGGGCTAAAGTTATCAGGGAGATTTTCGCTAAATTTCCCGTCAAATTTAACATAAAATTTACCTAACAGTTCCGGCTAAATTTTTCGCAAAATTTAGCGAAAAGCTTTCTGCTAATTTTAGCGGTGAGGTTGAATTGGTGGTGAGGTCACGTGACGTCAATTTCCCGCTAAATTTAGCGGTAAAATGTCTCTAGATTGTTCCACTAAAATTAGCGCGACGTCGCGTGACGTGACACGTCTTGTCACGAGGGCAAACATTTTGCACGCTAAATTTGGCGAGAATTGTTTCCGCTAAATTTAGTGGAAGAATTCCCCCAAGCTTAGCGCAAACATTTCAGGCAAACTTAGCGAGAAAATATTACCGTCGAGATGTCAAACGTGACGTCAGGTGTCCCGTCATTATGAAAAACGTCCCATAATGCTACGCGCGGTTACGCCGACGCCGCTCAACCTGAAAATGGGCGGCGCCTAAGAGCAGCGCTCTAAGCACGCACACACACACACACACAGACAGACGCGCACAAATTTCAATGTTTCATCAGATTACAAGCAGAACGTCAGTGCTGGTTTTCGAGTCGAGTTTACATGTAGCTTAAAGATGAGTCAGAATGAAAAAAAAAAACGCTCACTAGAACGTATACGAACACAACTATCACGAAATAGGAAAAGAAAAAAACGATATATGTGATGAAAGATGCCGTTTGGGTTGCCGCCCTAAGTACAAATCTAATATATGTGTGCGTGTGTGTGTTTTTTTTTTTTTCAAACCTTGGGTGGCGGGCTGGCAGGCGCACTCGCGTACGGGTTTTAACCTTTCTGCACAGCCGTGCACGCCACCCAGGATCAGATTTTTGTATGCAAATAAATGTTATTATTATTATGTTTTTTGCTGATTTAGACAAATTTACTCTAGGCTTGTTCAGACAAAAACAAAATGCACAGGATCAAAGGAAAGAAGCTTACACACTATAAATACACCCGTCACTTTGTGTGTCTACAAAAATAAAAAAGATAAATAATAATATTTATAATCTTACGACTAATTATTTTTGACTTTATCTTCACACTAAACGGTCTGGGTACTGCAGGGCTTGCGAGGCGTAGCAGATAGGCGAAAGCCCGTACGCGAGTGGATCTCCAGGCCGGCCCAGAAAAAAGCAAAGTAAAACGAGTGAAAAAAAAATATTGAAAGAAAAAGATTAGAAGCAGAAAGCGTGGGGTGATTGTGGATATCCATAAAAAATAAAAAAAGTATATTGTAGAGCCCTTCCACTTCACGTGAAGATGGAGGACCAGCGAAGCTGTTATTTTTACAACGTCTACGACGATGCCCAGAGGACGACGTCTAGGATGACCTCAAGAAAGACTTCCAGGACGGTCTCGAGGATGACCTTGACGACGTCTAGGACGACCTCAAGGATGACCTCAAGGACGACTTCTAAAACGACCTCCAGGACGACGCCTAGGAAGACCTGTTGAAACATCTTAATGAAGATATTGAGGAAGACATTTAGGACGGCCTCGAGGATAATGCCTAGCGATGAAAACAAGGGATCAGTACCACATCTAATAAAGCCAAGGAAGGCTGACTCACGCTGGTTGCCCCTTCTTTTTATATTTTTTTTAATTTTTGCCGCGACTAATGGGGAGTTTTCTGTCGACATCCGCTGACGCATTCTTTCCCAGATCCTAGCGGAAAAAGGCTTCGGTGTAAAAAAGATTTTCAGGTGTTGCATCTCTACTTTGATAACACCACGTAATATGCGCAATCCAAAGAATACTTTATGAGCAGAGCATGGTGGCTTTCACAGATGGCTGCTTGGAGAACACAGAGAGATCCACCTTAATTCTGTTGATGATGATTGGTTGTCCTCGCGGGTACGTACAGCACTTCTTTTCCCTAAAGATGTAAAAGCTCAGGAGTTCGTCGTCGTCTGGTCGGTCGTCTGAAAACTGGCACTTGTGAGGTGGTCCATTGGTCGTCCGCTGCACGTGAACTCGTAGCAGGTGTAAGGCCTGCCGTAGGCTGGCACATTGGCCTGGGATCTTGCGTCCGGAGTTGGTCAGCATGAAGCTGGTGCTCCCCTTATGAAATATCAGCCGTTGGCATTCGGACGCCCTCGGACGACTGAACTGCGTCAGTAACCCAAAGATATCCTACGCGAAATTCGGCGAAAACTCGATCCTCTATGTCGAATGAAGGACGGCTGCCGCTGGTTGGCTTGAAGAGTACAAGTTCCTTGGAAGAGAGCAATCAATAGACCGATCTCACCAAGCATCCGACGCGTGCGTTAGGTCGCCATAACATTAGTTCACATGACGCAAACGGCAGTGCACGAAAGGGCTGGTGCTGTCTCGTGCTCCACACGCGCAGAGCTACACCGCGGTTGTTCCACGTGCAGAAAGACTAAAGTTCCCTCGATGTATTGCGGGAACGGTGGCGTGATGAAATTGGCTGGTGAGATCTTTCGAATAAGGTTGTAGCCGAGTAGCAGCTCTAATAGTCACTTCAAATATTTTGTGGGTGCCCTCCGGTAGCGGAAAAGAAATCTGGCAAGCCTTGTTCTAAGATTGCCAGCCAATAATTTGCGGTTGTCCTCCTTAACTTTGCGTAACGCACGCTTGGCTAAGCCGTTTGACTTAAATGGTATAGATCCGTAGTCAGGTGCTGTACTTGGTTATCTTTCAAAACCTGTTGAGAAACAGCGTTGGTAAACTGTGTTTCATATCAGACCCCAACCATCTTGGCACCCCAAACCGCGCAAAAATAACGCGCAGTGCTTCCGCTGTGGTATCTGCCCCTTTATCACTACCGCCTCTCTCGACATGGTCTCTTAGCTGACCACATCTATACTCTGTTTCACCTTTTGTTTTACCCTTGAAAGGCTACAAGCGCGAGCTCCTTGCTCTATGGCACACCTCGGCGGCACAAGCTCTCGTGCACCAAGCGCAGCTGCCAACTCTATGAGCTCGCGCTTCTAGCCTTCGCTGCGGTACAACATAAGGTGAAACGGAGTATAGGATCATTGGGTTGTTGTTGTGGGGATGTTTATACAGCGTGTAGTTGGTCAGCCATTTTAAAGTTGCGACGAGTGACTCGCTGTAGATGAGCAATTTAGCCAGTGCGGTACAACCGCTAGCCTGGGGTCTTTAACGTGCACCACGCAGTAGTGATATACGACCGCACGCCGGTACGATGCTCATCCAGATCGAAACGGGCAGGGGTGTATAGGATCATCTGACCCACCAGCGTACCAGCAACATTAAAAGCCCGTGACGCGCCAAAAATGTTTTATGCTAGGCGTTGAAATGGCATATTAGGACATTACAAAATATTGTTTCACCAAAGACTTGCGTAGTTTTTTTATAAAAAATAGAAATACAAGGCGTAATTCAAAGTTCCCCCCAGTGCACTGCAACGTAACAGTGTACCGCAAGATGTCGGGACTGCCAGAAGGGAGGCATCGCCTGAAGTCACAGAAGTTGTATCCCTCCTCCTGCTTACCGCGAGCGCGTGTATTATTTTTTTTAATTTTTTGTTATCTTTGCTTTTTCTCGAGCGATCCAAGCAGACAAGGTTTCTTTTATTTGCTTTTCATCGCTTAATGTTGCTATAAAGGTAGAAGAAGAGGAGTCAGTGAATTGACGTGGTCAATTACAATGCCAAGAAGGTGCTGTTTGAGGGACTGTCCCGGTATTTCAGCAACTGAAGGAGAGATCACACTGCATGCATTTCCCAGGGACATACAAGAGATGGACCGGTGGCTGACTGCGCTTCCCGCAGGACAGCAACTGAAGGAGAGATCACACTGCATGCATTTCCCAGGGACATACAAGAGATGAACCGGTGGCTGACTGCGCTTCCCGCAGGACAGCTATTAGAATCGAGTGGGTAGGCGATGGATATGCTCGATGCACTTTAGTGATGAAGATTAAAACCCTTGGCGAAGTTTACTACAACTCACAGGTCTCGATGTGATCCTAATCCTAATTTCTGCGAGCGTTCTAAATTTTGTTTTCGAAACTTGATTGCTTGTTTTGTTCCCAGTATAGCTCTGTGTCACCGAACTGACGGCATGCACTCGAACACTATCTTGTTCTCGCAACGCTTTCATCATTGACCTCCATCACGTCGATCCACTGACTCTTCGTCCTCAACTTTTACAGCATGCAAACTAACTAACGGTGCAGCGATAAAGAGCCACACTTCGTCTCACCTTAGCATGGACTATTGTTAGCCACGCGTGCCAAAAGCCCGAGCCAGTAGCTCTGGATGAAGCCTTGGCGGCCTGCACGAGCGCTCGTGCAGCAAGTGCTCCAGGCAAGGCAGTCGAAGGTAGCCGCTCGCGCTTGCACAGCCTTCGCAGTTAGTCCGTGCTAAGGTGAGATGAAGTATAGTGGAACTTGAAACTTTTTGACTGGCGACAACTTCAAACGTTTACGTTCCCTAACCTCCACCAGCGACATCGCAGGTTCCCCAACCGGTACCCAGGCACCTGTCCGGGATGTGGCAGCGATCACCCTATCGTGTACAACTCCATCTGGGAATGCCCCCAGCCCCTCGGTGAGGGTATCACCCCCATCTCTGCTCCCACCTTTTCCTCCTGGGAGGCGGCCCCTTCCGGCACAGAGCTCGATGGCCAGCAGCGACTGGTTGAGCCGAGCCCGCCGAATCTGGGCGGCCAACGGAGCCCTGGACTTAGGGCACCGACCAGAGATCGCAAGGTCTATTCAACTTTATCGATTAATAAAGTATACGATGATGATGATGATGAACCTCGTATTTCTATTTTTATAAGAAAAATCGCAACTTTATAGTTAAACAATTTTTTGTGACGTCCTGATATGCCATCTCAACGCCTAGCATGAAAAAAACAACATTTCTTTTCGGCGTGTCAGAGGCTTTTTAAGGGTTGTCCACGGGTGGTTGGTGTCCGGCCAACTGATCGGAACATCAGCCGGGAAACTGAATATGCCTTGAGGTAAGTCTGTTGTCATCTTATTGTATATTCTTAGTATCGATCAACAAAAGGGTACCAGCAGACGGTTTAAGCCAAACGTTTTATGGCTGACATTCTTGTTTGGGTATATGGAGGGCAGATAACATCCTGGAGCACGCGGTTCTGGCCAGAACCACTCGATGCCCCCAGGAGAGGAGGTCTTGATTCACAGTCAGGTAATTGATTTTGTTGAAATTGAGCTGGGAACTCTGCTTCATCTCAGCATGGTGCCCTGGCCGCCCTTGCTGAATTCAGTTCTTCACCTGAACAAGCGACTGGTCTTGCTCTGTCATGCCTGCTAACTGCAAGCCATTAAGACACCGGCCACAACACTCTGGGCTTACAACATGTATTTAGCGGGCTCGCTATAGTTTCGTCATGTTGTCTCGTAGATACGGGCAATCAAATGAGGGCATCTGCACTGCCATTATCCTTCCTCTGCCAACACAGCCGATTGTACTAGAAGGATCCAAGCAGCAAACTTAAGCGCTTGAATGTTGCGGCATACGTTTATGGTGTTGCTTTGTCTGAGTGAAATTAATATTTCTGAGGCTTGTTGTTTGTGAGAAGTGTGAAAATATGTCCCTACAATAATCTCGAAACTGTGACTCTCCAAAGACCATTCCAAGGGCTTCTAACTATATGCGAATAGTTCTGCTTGGCCGGTGCTAGTGTCCTGGATCGTAAACCGATTAGATAATTTATGTCATTGGTGGAATGCGACAACAGTGCCCTACCCCTTTGAATGAGGCATCGCACTCCAAATTTAGCTGCCTGTTTTTCGTCGCAATACGCCAGACGACTCGCCTCAATTACGAGTGCTTGTGCGGTCTCTCAGCCCCCTTGGTTTCGCGTAAAAATGTTGTAACTTGCTGCGATATTGTTCACTTGCGAAGCACAATGCCCTTCCAGACGCTATACGACGTCTTCGTAACTGATGTCTTTAAGCTTTTTGGCTGACAACGGCCTAGCAGCACCTTGACCAAGTTGTCGCTTAGAGTAGCTTCCAATTATGCCTCCCGTTTCGGTTTCTCAATGCGATAGCCTTTAAAGTAGGCCTTTGGCTGAGCCGTGTAAATGTTTCATGAGCCTCTTGTCTCCTCAAATCGCGGTGTACTCTGCGTCATGGCTGGGACTGCGAATGGTACAAGGGTACTTACTGACTCTTCACCAGCTGTTGCATCTCTACCGACGTAACGCCGGGTAAGATACGGAATCTAAAGAACAGATTATGAACAGAGCATGCTGGTGTTTAACAAATGGATGCTCGAGATGGATGCTATATGTCCACCAGCTTCGGAGAAGACGAAATTAACTCTTAAGTACTAATAAACACTAACCATATTTCTTCCGCGTTCCTCTGGTACATATTTTTTCAGCATCTTAAACTCTCTAATGATCCATCTGATTGAAAAATTGCTAACGACAGACTGCTTCATAAAACCGAAGACAAACAACTAATAAGCAAGTATATCATAGAAGAATATTTTATATTCAAACAATACACACTTTCTAGACATTCATGACCGTCTTTTTACGCGTCAACACATATTTAGTAAGTCATGCTTATGCAAATGTCAACTAACAACACTTTATGACTGAAATGTAATCAAATTTCGATTCCAATGTTCCAAATGACGGCATTTTATTGACATCTCCAAAGCAGTTGACAAGGTTTCTCATCAACGTCTCGTAGTGAAACTACGTGATATTAACATCCACTTCCCTTTAGTCAAATGGATTCATGAATTCGCCACTAATCGCACTCACTACCCATCTATTAACAAAGCAAAATCTACTACAGTAATGGTAACGTCTGGCGTCCCTCAGGGAACAGTTCTTGCCCCCATTCTCTTTTTAATCACAGCGGAGATGTTAGGCGCTAGCGTCCCCAGTATCGTGTCCGTCAGCAAACAAATGATGACAAGAAACTCTGGACAGCTACAGCCATAAATGAGCGACAATGGCCTCAAAAAACCGGCTTGCCGGTTGTCTGGTTGCCGCCGTCGCTCATAGAAGGGGCAACCTTTCAGCCTTTCCACTCTGGATTGCCGACTTGCGGCCGGCCATTACTTTATTCTCACCATAGTACAGCCACATACTTTATTAGGGGGAATACATTCTACTCCTCGAAAATACAATAGCCTCGGCGGTGACAGGCTTTATGGGTCGAATGGCTGGACGTCCCGCAGCCTTGACGTTTCCGCATTGAATTGCGGGGTTGGCGAGCCATCTATTGTCGGGGAGGTCTCGGCTATCAGGCGGTAAATGATGATGATGATGATGGTAGTTCTTGATTTTGAGGCTGGCTTTTTTCTTTCAAAGGCCATGCCCGGCGGACGCGCTGCTGGACGTTCAATTATGTGCTTCTTTATTTATCTCTATTTTATTTATACATATATACAGGCATAAATAAAGGACACAACGACGACAGCGTTGTGAGCATGACCATGACACACTTAGCTGCGGCGGCGCCTCAGTCTGAGCCCTGGGCCTCGGTTCCTCTAAGGCGGCACCTTCTACTATGTCCGGGCTACCTCCTTGGAGCCTGATGCTTCAACCCCCATGGACCCCAGTGAGCAAGAGCGCCACGATGTTCCTGGGGCTCCCCCATGCACCGATCGAACGGCGTGCTAGATTCCCATGACTCACTGCTGACCCGCGCAACCCGCCTCCACGAAATCTCGTCTTCTGCGAGTCGGACCGCCATACTCCCCAATTCCAACAATCCATGTCCGTCGTCATCATGCCTGCATATACTCATCGCATTATCATGTTCAGTATACTCGGCGACAACTTTTCTTGGCAATGAAGGGAATGCTACGGGGCGGAGCTCCTGCACATGTATCGCACCGCCAAGCATCCGGGCTTTCATTACGTCGGGTTTTGGTTTCGTTTTCAGTTTTGGTTTCGTTGTCGGCATTCAAGGCAAGCACTCACGTACATCCTCTTCGGCGAAGAAAGGGCCGATCGAGTTTTTGAGGACGACGTCCTCGTGAGCTCAGAGGAGATGCCATTTGTTAAGGAAGAGATCCCGGGCACGTCCGTTTCAATGGTGTCGGTTTATCGTTCCCTCTCGTGCCGTTCATGATCTCGTGGTTCTGCGCTCCTCTACCTCCCTTTTCCTACACGAGACGGTATAGATGGTGGCCGCCAGCTGGTGCGGGTATAACGCCATTTAACTTCCTGAGAGTGAGGCAGATAAAAAGGACACCACACACATAGACTCTCTAACACAGCTATGGGTTTTTTCTGTCGTCGTCTTTGTCTTTCCCTCCAGTCTTTCAACGACTTTTTCAACGCGACATTTCAAACTAGATGTTGTGCACAAATCTGTTCCGAATCGATTGTCGGTTGATCCAAACATAAAATAAGGCAATCATTAAATAATGTCCCGGTGAAGCACACATTGTCCCTATAACGCTCCGGTGTAGAGTTTGGTAAAATTCACGCGATCCAGTCACGTGGCACATTGTTCGAACACCACACATCTTATACCGCGAGGCAAAATTCACACGTCAAGGAGACCTTTTTTCAATATCAGAAAAACAACCGATGCGTTAGCTTACACAGTTTTTTGAATCCTCTTAATTTGTAATTGTTTCGAGAATAAGTCTTTCTTGTCATTTTCTTTGAGCAACATACGAGACGGTACTAGATGGTGGCAGCCAGCTGGTGCGGGTATAACGCCATTTAACGACTAAAATCCTGAGCTGTGTTAGAGAGTCTATGTGTGTGGTGTCCTTTTTATGTGCCTCACTCTCAGGAAGTTAAATGGCGCTCCTTTTCCTCTTCTTGTTACCTACTACCAGATCGCATAATCTACAGCACGAGTCTACACTTCGTTTCGGCTGGTGTCCAGACGCAGCCGATGCTACAAGCGCGATGGCTCCGCAGGGCTTCCAGCGTCCCTGCCAGGCACGCGCGCTCGTGCAGTGCAAGCACTGTTCAGGGTCACATGCTCGCGCTTGTAGCATGGGCTTCTGTCTCCGACCGCAAGCTGAAACTGAAGCATAGAAGTCACAATTTATTTTTTTTTTAAATTTTTGTTGTTCAACATTCGTAGTGATGTGACAATTATTATTCAAATGACGAATATTAAGATTATAATTTACGTTACAGCCAAAACACAATTCAGACCAGGGGACTGTGTTCAGCTGCGTAAGAATACAGCATGCTTCGGCTCTCCGTAGCTTTTGGCAGCATTGCCAAGAAAAGTTGTCGCCGAGTACGCAGCACCGCGGTCCTCCATGGTACGGGCTGCTACGTTTACGTGGTGCCGCGGTTATCCAGGCCCAAATATATAAAGACTAAAAACTAAAGACCAAATGCTTTTGCTGACCAACGGCCGGTAGCGCCTTAAAAAAGGAACAAAAGTGTTTCCTCGTTCATAGGATACAAATTCCAAATCTATACCATACTAGCATGGCCAGCTTTCTGGGACACGCTGTTGTAGTTCCCGATTCCCACGACACGTGGCGTATCAACCTTGAGCAAGACCAAAGGTCTAGGACCCGACGCACGGGAGCACCTGGCACACCTGTTTAGTCGAATCTGCTGCGGCGATGACCCGATTCCCAGCGACTGGAGACGTGGTCGAGTTTCCTTCATTCCAAAGACAGGCGGCAACAAGCAGTTGTTACACGACTACCGACCACTCACGGTCACGCCGGTTGCCTACAGGGTGTTCGCGACCATAATTAATGGTCGTATAACACAGTGGGCCGAGGAGAGTGGCATACTGACGGAGTTGCAGAACGGTTTTAGACGTGGGCGACGCTTGGAAGACAATCTCTTTACGTTGACGCAATGCATCGAGATTGCACGGAGGGAGAAGCGACCAATGATTACTTGCTTCCTTGATATAGCGAAAGCATATGATTGCATTCCTCATACCATGCTTCTAAAAAGATTAAAGCAGATTAATATGCCTGAAACCTGGGTGACGTTAATACAGCGGCTCTATGATAAAAATGTTGTAACGGCATCTTTCAACGGTGTGAAATCGGACGAGGTTACAGTTGAAAAAGGATTACGACAGGGCTGTCCGTTGTCGCCGACACTGTACATGTTGTATGCATCTAGCATGGAAAGAGCGCTGGAGAAAACGGCCATCGGTTTTTCTTTGACGCATCTCCAACACGGGGAGGTGATTACATGGCGGCTACCTGGACTTGCATACGCTGATGACCTTGTCTTGATGGCCGACAGTGTGGGGGACATGAGGAAACTGCTGGCCACATGTGAGACCGAGGCGGATCAACTCCAATTACGCTTCAATGCTCACAAGTCAGCGACAGTTATTTTTTCCGGCGAGGAGGAGAGCATTGGACCACTCATCCTACAAAGTGCGGCGATTCCTGTTTGCACCAAGTACAGGTACCTTGGCGTGACACTATCAGCTACGGAAAACTACCTCGCTGAGTATCACCAAAACCTCAGGACGTCCTCAGTGCGTAAGCGAAACATACTGCGAAGACGGTGCCTCTGGAGCTGCGACCAATACGTCGTTACCAGGGAACTTTGGAAGGCCGTCGCGGTACCCGGACTGACTTTTGGAAACTCTGTGATTTGCATACCCAGCGAGCTTCGTGAATATCTTGAACGACGCCAAAGAGATGTCGGACGTCAAGCGCTGGGATGCCATGGACAAGTAGCAAACGAGCTTGTTGAAGGTGACGTCGGATGGTCATCTTTCGAGGCACGAGAAGCCAGCAGCAAGCTAGAGTACTACGCACGACTCCGGCATATGAACGAAGACCGCTGGGCACGGCGACTTTTCATCTACATTCACCTCAAGAACATCCATTCGACGTGGAGGAATCGTGTCACCCGCCTCGGCACAAAGTTTGGAGCCTTTTGCATGAGTGATGAGCCTCAAGCTGAAAAAGATTGGGTGCGTAAAGTGCGAACGCAGATAAAGGCTATCGAAAGTGAGCGCTGGACATTGGGAATGCAACAGCATACTAGCATGCATTTGTATGCATCTTTCAAGACCGAGATTGCTCCAATAACGTTCTGCAGGAACACGCTGGGAAGTCGCCTACTCATCGAGGCCCGCGGCGGTGCCCTGCGCACCAGACAGTACCGTCGAAAGTTTGACAGTAGCGTGACGGACATGACATGCAGCGCCTGTGGAGAAGACGAAGAGACCACCGAGCATTTGCTGCTCACGTGCCAGAGGCTCCTGCCAGCGCCCATCGGAGATTCCCGCATCGAGCAGGCACTCGGCTTCACGAATGAACATGACCACGTGGCCTGTTCTAGGCAAAGACTGGAGGCGTGGTGGAAAGTGCGACGGTGATTTGCGCACCGATAAGTCAGTGCGTACCGATTGAACCACCGGGATCGTGTAGCTGTTACCCTCCGCCCACCAGGGGTCATCGACGACAGATGGTGGGTCCTGACGACCTCCCCACTCCTCTCCCCCTTTTTTTCTTTTTCTTTTTTTTTCTTTTTATAACTTTTTTTGGCGTGTCCAACTTCGACTCTCGTTTCAAAGAGATTGCGCCGCAGAATACAATACAATACAGATAAAGTTCCTCTATAAAGGGGCTTTTTAGAGCAAGATAAAGCACTATAAACGGAGAATTCCAAGTGGGTGAACGCTATCTGAACCTCCTCTCGTGTGTATCTCTCCGTCCTGCAACGCTTTTGACCGTATGCGTCTGCCAAATACTTTACTAGGGGGAATGCCCACTCCCGCTCATTTGCATCAGACTGTACGCCTACAGCGCTGAATCCAGCCCTGACGGAGTTGAAATCTGCGCAGAGTCTTCTTTTTTTTTTTTGGGGGGGGGGGGGGGTGGTGGGGCAAATAAGCTATTGTCATCATCAGTCGCAGACATTTCAGGACTACGCGCTATGCTACGCCGGCGGTCGGTTGCGTCAGCGTAAGCCAGTAGAGAGTTTTAGTAATGCCTATAGCAGACAAACTCAAGCCCCCATACGTTAGCGTTTACGCAGCGTCCTCCACACTTTCGATTTTTGCGAGCGTACGTAGCGGTTCCTTGCGTGCCATCTCTCGTTGCTCTCGTCACGCACATGAGAGAGCACGAGACTACTCCATTTCTGAAAAATGGCGGCGGTGAGGCAAACCAGTGGAAGTGCTACGCTCGTTCTACGAATTCGCTTCACCATTGGAGATGACATCAACCTTGTGAAAGAATGATAATGAAGAAGAGAAAACGGGCGAGGCTCGTGGCGGGCGAGGACACGCGGAGTTCCGGAGCTGTATACAGACGAAAGAGCCGGTAGCCGAGCAAGGCTTCCAACAGAAGACCCGGACCACTAGACAGGTTTGGCCCTCCTCTTTATCGGACTCTGAACTCCAAGTACAGAATAAACCTTTTCCTAAGGGTGGCCCTTCTCCGTGTGACTTCCTCGGACCGAGTGGAACTCGGCCTGATCGGGCGGTACTGATCGGCCACCCACAACCTTCTCAAAGACATTAACACGACGAGACCCTTTCGAGCGCCCACAAAGATGAGTGTCGATAGCCAAGAACGTTGGCGACGTCGTCGAACACAAAAAGCTGTTTACCATGCGGTCGGTACGCGAGTTGTGCGACCTATTGCTCGCATACTTCAAGCGAACGAAGAGGCCAACACAATATAGAAGGGATCCTACAACACACTGGAGCAAATCATACATCGAACTGCAGGTCGCACAGTCCGAAAAAAAGACAAAATACGTTCACAAGAGGCAGCTGGAAGGGGATTCACGCACTTCGTAGCAAAGCGAGGAGATTCGCCGTGTTTGATTGGCTTGACCGAATACCCGCCTTGGATTGTTCGAAGCAGTTCGCCGGAGCGCATCTAGATGGCGCTGAAAGTCTTTATATATGCGTTCGCCTTCCGCTATACTCAAAGTGCGCATTCAACGCGCTCCGTAACGTTACGTGGACAGCTTGCGTGCGTTGTACGCAGTGCTGACGCATGGGTCTTTACGCTATTCATAAAACTCTCTAGTGTCTCGAGGTGAGAAACAACGTCAAATGTGTTGCGTGTTGTTTTCGTTTGATAGCTTTTCGAAACTATGCACACGATATACCCCGAGTTTCAGCAAACATTAGTTTAATTTATTTGAAGAGGGGGAAGGAACGCCAACCATAAAATAAATGAGCCCAACGAAACCTGCTTGCGTTTCTTCTTCGAGGCGACCGTGTGCGCGAGAGCAAGTGGTTTTCTTTTACGGCGGTGGACGTGATGTTTTCGCGATCGTAATGTGGCTGGCCCGCTGACGTGAGCGGATGGTAAAGCGCCAAGCGACCGATTGATGTTTTGCGGTGTGGTTTGGATGCGCCACTGACTCTGACGAAAAGCCTCTGCAGGGAATTCGTCTCAATGTCAAGGATGCGTGTGTTGTCGAAGTCAATGCGGTGGTCATTCAAGTCACTGTGTTCCGCAACCGATGCGCGCTCGTGATCGAACTTTCGCACGTCGTTTTTGTGCTGGCGAATTCTTTCTTTAAAGTTTTTGGTTTCGCCAATGTATGTGGCAGAGCAATCCGCACAAGGAATCCGAGTAAATAACCCTGCGCTCTTTCCTGGGGGCGCAAGGGGTTATTTACCAGATTCCTGTTCGACTGCCCTGCCACATATCATGCGACGAAGCCAAAAAAGTTTAAAGATAGAATTCGCCAGCACAAAAACGACGTGCGATAGTTCAATCACGAGCGCAGCGCGGTTTCGGAACACACTGGCTGAATGACCGCCGCGACTGATCGACAACACACGCATCCTCGACGTTGAGTCGAATTCCCGGCAGAGGCTCTTCGTCGAGTCATGACAGATCCAACCACACCGCAACATCAATCGGTCGCTTGGCGCTTTACCATCCGCCTACGTCAGCGAGCTCAGCCACGTTACGATCGCGAAACATCACGTCCGCCGCCGTAAAAGAAGATCACTTGCTCTCGCACACAGTCGCCCCTGAAGAAGAAACCAAGCAGGTTTCGAAACGTTGGGCTCCTTTTTATTTTTGGTTGGCGTTCCTTCCCCTCTTTTAATTGTTCTTACCCAACCAGGCAGATTTCTGCCAAATGTTTAGTTTCAAGTCATTAGTTTAATTTAGGTTTCTGAATTTGGCTTTTAGAAACAAGAAATCTCCCCATATATGTGTATTTTGCCGATTTTGCGTTCAAGAAGACAATCTGGTATTTTCTGTATTGCGTATGTTATTTCTGTGATGTGCGCCACTAGTATTGTGTAGTTTTGGCATTTGTAGCCTCTAAACGAGGAAACACTATTGTTCTTTCTTTTATGGCGCTACCGGCTGTTGGTCAGAAATGCATTTTGTCTTTAGTTTTTAGTTTTTAGTCTTTATTTATTTGTCTCTGGGGAGCCGCGGCACCTTGGAAAGGCAGCAGCCCGTACCATGGAGGCCCGCGGTGCTGCGTCTTGTGAACATGATAATGTGATGAGTATATACATGCATGATGACTCTTCTACATGATGACGACGACATGGATTGTTGGTATTGGGGAGGATGGCAGTCCGATTCGCAGAAGTCCGAATTTCGTTGAGGTGGGTTGGGCGGGTCAGCAGCGAGCCATGGGGATCTGGCACGCCGTTCAGATCGGTGCATGAAGGAGCCCCAGGAACATGATGGCGCTGTTGCTTATTGGGGTCCACTGGGATCGAAGCATCAGGCTCCAAGGAGGTAGCCCAGTCAAAGAAGAAGCTGCCGCTTCCGAGGAGCCAGGGCTCAGATTGAGGCACCCCCGTCGCCCGGTGTGTCATCCTCTGAACATCGTCGTCGTTGCGTTCTTTATTTATACGCGTATATATGTATAAATAAAATAAGATAGATAAAAAGACACACAATCGAACGGCCAGCGGCGCGCCGCTCTAGGCATATTTTTATTTATATCTAGTTATACACGCCTGAAATAATTTTGTTCAGTTTGTGTCTGTAATCGAGCTAAAACTTTACGTACACAGGCAAATGCAAAGCAA
This sequence comes from Ixodes ricinus, assembly GCA_037355805.1. Taxonomy (NCBI): domain Eukaryota; kingdom Metazoa; phylum Arthropoda; class Arachnida; order Ixodida; family Ixodidae; genus Ixodes; species Ixodes ricinus. The sequence goes on along the minus strand of JAZHYW010014870.1, from coordinate 103,794 downwards.
AATATAATCAATGCAAGTGTTTCTGACCCAACATAACAATTGCTTATATTTGAAATCCAGGGCACAAATTTTGATTGTATACATGTAATTATTGTATAGTCATATTATAACCGCCACATTCTCTGTCAATACGCTGTCACAAACGCATCACACAAATCATTTTTTCGATAAGCCTGTGTAAAGGTAGCTTGGCCGCAAGCTTCTTGGTGCACGGCGGAGGGCTAACTTTACAGGGGCAAAAAGCGGACCGAAATTGAAAGTCTCGAGGAAATGAAAAGTTTTAATTAAGATACCGAACTTTTAACTGCCATGTGTGCTATGAGTCGCCAGCTATTATATTCCTCGGGAACTTTACGATTCTTCATTTCAGTAACAAGAAATTTAAAATTTTGTCAAAGTGACCCTTAGGGCCCAATGCAACAATATTATATCGGGACCAGGAATAAAAAGTATACAATCCTGAGGTTCAAGTAGGTATTAAATAAGAGTGTATTAGTGCCATCTTTAGATATCCCAGGGAACTTAAAAATTTCTGCAGTAGTTTGGCTGAAATTATCAGTTTACTGCGTTTTGCTGAGAATAACCAAGAGAGGGCGCAAGGACACCGTGTCTAGGAATGCTGGGGATGTGGCGCACATCACTGAAATAACATACGCAATACAGAAAATAACGGATTGTCTCTTGAACGCAAAATGGCAGAATACATATAATTGGGGAGTTCTTTTTGTTCCTAAAAAGCAAATTTAGAAACCTAAACTAATGTTTGCTTAAACTCGGCGTATATCGTGTGCAACGTTTCGAAAAGTATCAAACAAAAACACCACGCAAAACATTTGATGTTGTTTGACTCCTCGAGACAGTGGCTTGCACTGGCGCACCGACCGCCGGCGTAGCGTAGCGCGTACTCGTGAATTATTTGCGACAGTTGATGATGATAGCTTGTTTGCCCCCCCCCCCCCCCAAAAAAAAAAAAAGATTCGGTGCTAAGCGGAGTAATTCGGAGACGACACCGCCACGGCCGCCGCTAACAACCTGATGCGGATGCTCGTCTGACTGACGCAGACCTCCGCTCCGTCAGGGCTGGATTCCGCGCTGTAGGCGTTCTGTCTAATGCAAATGAGCGGAGTTAAATGTATTCCGACTAGAAACATTTTTGGTGCAGCTTCGCTGGCGCTCATTCTTCACCAGAGTGGAAAGGATGAAAGTTTGTTAGATTATTTATCCCCAGCTTGACATTTTTTTTGTACGTAGGTTTGTACGGCGACAACTGTGTCATATATTCACCGATTTTATTGACGTAATGATCCACTAATCTTGCAGAATGATATTTTAATTTTAATTTATGTAGTGTCAAAGATGGCAAATGCCATTAAATTGTAATAAATGTAAATCTAACCTTTTCCCCGTAGTGTAGATGTCTTATCCTTCTCTTACCACGTATCTAGTATGCTTGTTTCATGTATACGTAGGAATTTATTTAACATCTTACCTTTCACGGATTACTAATATAATCTCTCTCATCATCAACGCTAACCGGACTCTCGGATTTCTTCGCCGTAACCTCAGACAACCCTTTGCAAAAAGAGGCCGTACTTGAAACGAATTTGAAATATATTGAATATGAATATTCATTTTGTATTCATTCTGTAATATTTTGTCCACATTCGAGATACGCACGTAATGTATTCAAAATATATCATAAATATTAATCACAAAAGATTTTAGATATACGAAAAATATAATTCCTTCCCCCTCAAAATGTCATTTGTGTCCTAAACAAGCCGCTACACATTTCTTCTTATTGTTAGTAAATGCATATCTGTGGTATTTGAAGGCACAAATAAATACATCCCACATCCACACATCAGAAACGAACACAAACACAAACACCATAACGAAATGAAAACCTGAATCACGGTCCCGTTGACTGCTCTAGAGCCTTATATAGCCTACATATTCAATGTAATCATTTGGCCGGTGACCAGCCCTGCACTTATTAAGGTTCTAAGTATTCTATCATCTCCCAGGGAATCTGTCAAATGGGAAACAGTGTTTTAAAGTTTGTGGACGATATCTTTTACTAAAAAGCATTATTACAACTAATAATATTTTGGCGCAGTCGCTAAAACAATATCCACAAAAACGGCTTTTAGATGAAATGTTATGGCTTCTATGCATAGCACCACTCGGGATGAAGCGAGTCAAGCTAGTTTCTTCACTGTGAAATAGTGATTTTGCTTTTCTTTACTAAGTTGACTATTTAATATGGTCATTAACGTCACAATATTAAAGTCAATACTCACATCACATACAATGACGAGTATACACATTCAGTGAACTAACATTGCGCTAACACAACTCCACGCCAAACATATCTGCTCACAGCTCTTGCTGAAGCTTTCCATCATCAGCATGTGTTTTGGTTGTAGTTCCCGAACCCCGTTTGTGATTGGTGTGCAAGAAACTCATCAGGTGTGCTCTTGATAGAAAAAAGGAAACAATAACATAAACTTATCTGATTCATCAGTGCGATGCTGCGCAACTCGATTGACAAACTAATCAAATGTTGTATTTAGGCAGTTCAATGTACTCCACGTCTGCTTGAAGTGAATTTCTGATAGGCGAGCTTTTCAATACTTTGGTAGTTTAAGTCAAACTACCAAATTATTGCAGTCAAAAGGTACTTAGGGTGTAACACAACAGTATTTACGATTTCCAGGTATTTTAAGCGCATTCTGCACATATTTTTGATCACTGATTTTTTTAGGGTTTGGAGTATATTCTCCATAAAATGAACTAATTTTTAAAGAAATATAATTGAAAGGTTTTTTATGCCTACTAATTTAGTATTTACATATTTCAGAACGCACGAAGAGAACTTCAAGTGTAGTTTAAATGAAGGCAATTTAAAAATATTTTCAGAAATATATTTTATAACTAAGTAAAAAAAAAGTGTATATTTTCGGTCTATTTTTTATGTACTTACAATTATGAGCTGTACTTTAAATACACTCAAATTAGAATGAGGTATATTTCAAACGTCTTTAGTTTTCGCTAAGGAAGTTAAGTGCCCAATAAAAGCCAATAACTTATAGCACCTTGTCAGAACAAAAGAGAATCCTCTTTCTCTATACGGTCACCGTGTCAGGCATGCCTATTCAACAGAATGAAATTCATTCAAATCAGAGCCCCCCGTTTTATTTAGTCTGTCTACTCCACATAGGCTAGCATAAGAAGATTTCGACAATCAACTAACCTTGACACACTTTCTCTTCGCCGTGGGGTGTCTCGTCTTCCTCATCTTCATTGGTTACTTTATCACAACAATCATGTAAGATGGTGTTTTCCATGGACACTTCACCGTATTTTTTTCTCATTTTGACAATTCTTGTAAACTTTTTCTAATTTCAAACACTACGGTTACTCATCAAGTGTGAACCTCACCATTGTCCATTGACGATTGGAACGCACTATTCCCCACATATAGTTTCCATACCTGACACTAATAAATTTGCTGCAGCGATTACCATGTTTCATTCAAACTTACAGGTATAACACAGCGTGTTTTTGTTATTAAATATTTGTGTTTCTTGCTTTTTTGAAGTTTTTACTCCCTTTTATAATGCAACTGCACGCTCAAGAAAAAATAAATGATGATGATGATTATGAGTCTGTTAATGATGATTAGATGGCCTCGCCGATACATACAGCAGTTGGGCTTTTCTGCTCAACGCCAAAAAAGCCTCCCGTGTTTCGATAAATCAAAGAGGGTTAAGGTAAGTCAGCCAGGTAGCCGAGGTGATCTTGCGTGTTCTCCGATGAAGATTTCAGAGCGGAAAACTGGCAGTCTGGGGTGTGGACTATCAGATCGGAGAAGGCCGCGGGCTTCGGGAATGGACCAGTTGAAGTAGACGGCCGCTATCCTGAAGGTGTTCATGTCCATGGCTAGAAACATAGCACCACGGTCACACGGTAAAGCTTTCTGTCATCGTCGTATTGTGGGGAAACGCCATTGAAGTCACACAAACAGTCCTTCAGAGAACTCAAGGCCGCCAGGAACCTCAGGTTTGAACAGGCTGCGCGCTACGCCAAGCGAGTCGCTGAGAAAATGTAACTCGAAGTATTTATTCGGCCAGCCGTTCATCGCCTGCTGACTCCTAGAACCTACAGTGCTGCTCGTCGGATATCGAGAGATAGAAACAAGCGCGGCTCCTTTAAATATGCTTAGCCAAGAGCTGCGTAATCAGCCCCATGAACAGTCGAACGAGGAAGGACACGCCATTTGAAGTGAAAGACAGATGGTTCCACAAGAGTCGTATCTGGTTCACGCAGACATGCAAGGCGTTTTTCTTTATTATCTACAGAACTTCACAAATTTCACGAGAAAGGAGGTGGCAGATTCGTGGATGCCGTCTTTACTTATCCTTGTAGGGCTGGCTCTGTGAACGCTAAATGGGCGTATAACCGCTGCAATGTTTAATTATTAACCAAAGTCCGTTAGTTAACTCGTTCATTAACGGTTTAAATTGACATGTGGCAAATGCAGGTTTAAAGAAGGTCATTATTCAAGACCAGAGTGTCGAACCGAAATTTTTATCGGTTCGGTTCCGGTTCGGGTTCACGCCTTTCGGTTCGGTTCCGGTCCAGTTCCGGGGAGCAAAAATAACGGTTCAAACCGGTTTGCTCCGGTTCAAACCGGTTTGAACCGCTAAATTGATAATATATTTTCCGCATTGTTCTGGCAATGTACACTATTTTCGCCGTGAAACGATTGACTATATAGTTTCTTCGATCATGCGTGCGATCCACTTTAGTTTTTAGGTACCAAAAATATGAAATTCAGTTATTTACTTTCGACGCAAGTGTAGAAGAAAATCTACATTAACGTAAAGTGTGCTCAACTGTTAAACGTAACGCGAGAGCGGTGGCCGAAACTGATATCAGAGCTGTCTAGCGATTAAATCAATGATCCGGCCGAGAATAAGGCAGCACTTCTTGCGAATGTCGCAACTCCCCGATACAATTATCGCATGGCCTCCTCGTTTCTTTCTTTATCACCCAGGTTATAAATTTTTGCTTGTTTGTTTTGTTGTTTTTATTTTAGTCTCACTACATCATCTCAGTGACCTTGCAGTTTCTCTGATATAGGCCACCCCTTCTTTAAACAACAAAAAACAAAATCCAAGAGCTACTTATTTTTCCTTTTTTCGCCGAGTCACGCATTTGGGATTGTTTTGGTGCTGGGAGTGTAACTCCTGAAATAAACAGCGGCATTAGCTGGCAGAGTGAGCCGGCAGTTGACGCATGCAGTCTCTCTGGCCCCCGCTCCCGCGTTATGTTTAACAGCTGAGCACACTGTACACGACGTCGTGTTCATACGACTCAACATCCCGTTTTATGCAAGTAACATATATTTTACCTGAATCAAAATGTTTAAGTAGAAGAGTAAAGAGTTGAGCTTGTTGGTACATACCTGTAAATATATCAATATATCAACTTGAAATTTAGAACTACGCTGTATTTTCTTGTCCTTTCTTCGTGTTTAAGTAAAATTTCTTAAGTTCAAGCTGAGCTATTTACACGGTATAAAATGTTGTCGCGAAGTGTGGAAGGTCGCCTAAAATGCCCGTGAATTGGTACAACTTTGTGTCGCAGTATTAAAGTGAAATGGTGATTGTGTCCTTGAATTAAGGAATTAACTGCATCACATAAGAGTATGAATGAGCACTTCGTGGCCATATATATCATGAAATATGGTTTACGAAATACGCTTCACAATATGTATGTATATGATGACGACACAGCTGAGCTAAAAGCAATGGAATTTTCAAAATGTCACAAAAGTTTTAGGATAATTTCTTTAAGTCTTTTTTGTATTGAAACACAAAACAGCAATCAAAATTTTTTTGTTCTAACCAAACAGTGCTTACACTCAGCACCGCATGCATGCGACTAATCATGCAGCAAGGGGTAATTGCAATTGTTCACTCTAATCTATACGCAACTTCGCACTCAGATCGAATCTGGCCTAAAATAGCGCTTGCCCAAGTGAACATTTTCTTATACAGGATAAGCTGGCATAGCCTGGCTGTTGAGGTTTGTTCTTGACAAGATGCCGGTCAATTTAATTTGCAAATGAGCATCACCCTTGCTAATTAATGATTTTCACGCGATAGCGTTAAGGAGCTCATGTCGCAGAAAAGCCGATGTCGGCGGCGTGACTGGAATATCTTGATTGGTCGATAGGGTCATTACGTCAGAGCTACATTTCCTCGCGCAAGAATTTCAAACAACCCACAGTGCTCACGTGAAACGTGACATCACGCGTGGAACGAGAGTGATTAATTTATGACATGTAATGCGAATTAAGGTCGGCGTATGTCTAAAATGATTTCACTTTTCTAAAATATTTCCTTTGCAAATATTTCCTTTAAAGAAAAAAAAAATTAGGCGGGATTCGAACGCACGATCCTTCGGTTGCGAGTCAGGCGCTTTTGACTAGGCCATGCGAGGCACGCTTGCGTGGCAAATGAGAATGCGATGCAAACGAGGCCCGTTAACGCTATCGCGTTCCACTTTTAAAGGCGAAGCTTAAGCGTCCTCCATCATTTTTTGTTAAGTAAAACGAAGTAGTATTTCACATTCTACTCGACCTGGCAGCTACTTAATTCGACACTTTATGACGGTTTGCGTTCGTAATCTTCATAGTTCCGCCGCGCCCCTGTTTACTTTGTTTTTGTTCAGCCCAGAGACACATAAAAATAATGATCACCACATAAAAGAGGCAATAACAGACTTCTATATGTATGAGAAGTTATATGTGCGAGGAATACATACTTATTCAAACTAGCTTCAAGATCAGAAATCTCTGTAAGGCTGTCCCGTATCACTTACGACGTGCCTGTCGAGAATAAAAACGCAGAAAAAGTTTGGCCGAACACTTTTCAGATAATTGGGGGGAATTGCTTTAGGGTGGTCGGCCCTTCTATATATGTTGTCAAATATATGTTGTCAAATACTCAGTTAGTAATTAAATATATTTTTATAATGATCAATAAATTTTACTTTATAAAGTTCACATAACCGCTAGAGAACGACGCGGAAGGACGATACTCGAAACTACGCGAGCTGTGGAGTCTGCGTAAAAGTGTTTTTCTGTTTGCTGATTGGCAGTGTGAAACATCGTGTTGCAGGGTACGCCAAAAGGACTCTGTGCTCACATGATATATTTGGAGTCTAATACACGAAATCTAAAAAAGAGAGAGATAATTGATGTTATTTTTCTCAATAATCCCTTACAGAACGCCTTACTGCAAAAAAAGAAAACGTGTAAATAGAGATGCACGCAATGAAATTCGTAATTTTACATAAATAGCGCGAAAATTCAAAGTCAAATTTGGGAGTTTTACGTGCCAAACCAACGACGGGCATCTGGCACGCCCGAGCGAAGTACTGAGGATTATTTTCGACCACCTGGGGATTCTTTGACGTGCAACCGAAAGCTCGGTTACACGGCGCCTTCTCCGCAATAAGCCTCCGTCAGATTGCGGGCACCTCGGCCGGGATTCGAACCCGCCACATGGGGATCCGTAGGCCGGCGCTCTCGCCTCGGAGCCACCGAGGCGGCTACATGAATAGCGCGAAGGACAGACAAAGATTCTTAAAATCTTAACATAAATCACACTTCATCAGCTTGCATGACCTCGAAACTTCGCGAAATACTGCCTAGGGATGCTTGTTATATTCGGTTTTACCTGTACTTGTTTTGTGCCCTCACTTTACAACACTATGCTTGAATAGTCATGCGCTTTAACATTTCTCTAGGCTGCCATATATCATCGCGAGACTGCTATAAATACTGCAGAACTTTACAATTAGGACATCTATTACTAGTGTTGCGAGCATCACATTTCACCAGAAAGCTGAACTGTTTAACATGGTATGCACGCGACGTCATCACACTATAGGCTGGTGGTCATTGTGATTTCTTCTTGCTGAGAAAATCGCATTCGATGGTACAAATTGCACGCTGCAGGAGGTTCAAGGTCAGTGAAAGCCAAGTATTTGAAAGGCACGTATTTTTATTCTTAGTGCATCGTTGTGATGAACAGCGCGAGTGGCACGACAAAGACGTGCTTTTTGCAACAACGTTTTTGCAAACAAGGTAGTTTCCGGGGCCACGCTTTTTGGTCTGCGCCAAAGATGTGGGAAGAGGAATCTTTACAACGCAGTATGTTTTTAAAACTAACCCCCCCCCCACACACACACACACACACGCACACACGCACGCACGCACACACTTCTTTTTTTCAGCGGAGCTGTTAAGGGCTAGTTTCCCCAGTATCGTGTCCGTCAGCAAACAAATGATAACACAAAACTCTGATTAGCTACCGCCATCTATAAGTGACGACGACAACCAGACAACTGGCTTGCCGGGTGTCTGGTTGCCGTTGTCGCGCATAGATGGCGGCAACCTCTCCACCCTTCCACTCTGGCTTGCCGACTTGCTGCCGGCCATTACTTCATTCCCACCATAGTACAGCTTCGCTGGTCTTCCTTCTTCACCAGAGTGGAAAGGCTGAAAGCATTCCTGAGGAATGGCCTCCTCCGTTTGTGTGTGCTATTTCGAGAATTTTATTTGTCACTTATTAACAGCAACCCTTCATTGTTTTTATCTTTCATCCCGTGAAGATTAAAGGGGTCATAAAACGATATTGGTTTGGAATGTTCACGACTTTGCAGAGATGTACTGGTCCTAATCTGGCCCAAGTAGACTCGCATAGGCCGCCTATAATTCAGAAGCTTTTTTTCGCGGTGAAGTTGCGAGGATAAAATGAGACTATTATTTTAGTCTTGCCTTCGCAAAGATTTATGTTGTAATTCTGGAATCAAAACCACCCGCCTGACGACACTCGAGCGCGGCTCAGTGGATTGGACAGGAGAACTGCGTGAGCACTGTACATCGGTTTGTAACAATCAATGCCTCGGCGGACACTTGGGTAGTGGCTCGTGTCCAACCTATGCGGTGATGGGAATAGCCGAACTCTACCAATGCCTGGAGCTCAGCACGCGTTTTCGTTCCGTTCCAACCCCAGCGCGGGGTATGATTAACATTGGCGGCATAAGACAGAGTTGAGGGATATTTCTCTAACTTTTTGATGACTGCAATTGCCTAGAAAAAAGAGCAAATCGAGTTCAATGAGTTATTAACGTTAGAGAGTGATCCGGAGTAGTATTCAGAGATCTATAGAAACCTTTTTATGGCTCCTTTAAAGGGCCCGTGAAACGAATTTTGGGCTGGTATAAGTCACTTTAGATTGGGATTTTACTAATAGCACATCGTTTAGTTGGCCAAAAGAAAAAAAAAGCAGAAAGTTGTGGTCGGTTTGCCTTGCTGCATACCCGACCCGGAGGAATAACACGGAGCCAACGGTTTCAACAACAAGAAACTACATTTAATGGGACATGGACAGGACGATTAACATTGTTACCAACGGCGGCTGAGTCCAGTCAGCGACTCCCTGTGCGCCGCCTCTGATCTGCCTTATCAAGGCGGCGCATCCGATGTGCGCGTGGCTGGCGTGACGTCGCCGCCACGCGGGAAAAGTTCGGCACCTTTGCCTCGCAGTCGGGCAACTGGGGTGCGGAGCCGCCAGGGTGCCCACACTTCCCCCCCTCAAGCTTCGTCCGGCATGTCGAAGACGGAGACGTTGTTGTGGGCGTCAGGGGGTGGATGGCGCTGCTGGGCGGACTGACGTTGCGAGTCCGGCCGGCGCCTGCTGGACGAGTGCGATGTCCCGTTGGAGGTCGCGCTCGCCACGTTGGTTGACGCGTTCGGCGTCCGCTCTCTCGCCCGCTCTTTGGTCACATGCTGCTCTTTCTGCAGCGGCTCGATCAGCTCCAGCTTGTCGCTTGAGCTCCTTGCTCTGGATCAGGGCTCGGCTGGCCAGCTGCCGCTCCGTCCTGTAGAGGGTGGCCGCGGTCCATGGTTCCCTGGGCCGCCCCTGGCGCGCCGATGTCCTTGGTGGCCCGGTCCACCGATGAGACCGGCCGCCGTGTTGTTCCGATGGCGGGTGTGGCGACGGCGTTGTCCATGAGCCAGCTCCATAGAAAAACAAGGAAGCAGACGACATGGGGCTCAGTTGAGGGTTGAGCCTGACGTTATCTTCGCACCCCTTCCAGAAAGTTCGAAAATAACGGATCTGAGGTGGGCACACAATCTTCTCCCCCTCTCTTGAAAAGGGAGCAGATCCGTGGAAGTAGAAAACTACCCCCAAAATGCGAGAGAGGCGAAGCCGAAGAGAAAAAAAAAGGTTCCTCTCTCTTTCGTGTCACCGACGTCGCAGGTTATACCGCCGCCTTGGTGGAGACAAGGGGGTATCCGGAACGAGACTGCCGTCAGTGTCGTTCCGGTCCTGCAAGGAATCCTCGTCTTCTGCTTGAAAAAATCGTTTAAGGTCGGTGACATGAACAGGTCCGGTTTCCTCACTAGACTCACAGTGAACTAGCTTGTACGTGAGTGGTGAGCACTTTTCACGCACGCTAAACGGACCTTCCCACCTGTTAGCGAGGGAGGCTGCGAAGCCTCGAGCGGCGTCACTCAGTGGGTGAGTACGCCGGAGCACAAAATCTCCCACCTCGAACTGCAAGTCACGTCGCCCCTGGTTGTATTGTTCTGCCTGCTGCATTCGGGCGACGTCGAGATTCTCTCGTGCTTCTCGAAGGTTATCGGAGAAGCGCTTTCGCAGGTCCTCTGCGAACTTCACGTAGGGGCGAAGCCTTCCCCCAGACTCTGTAGAAAGGAGACTGTTAAAAAGCGGGAACGCGAGCTCCTTGCCGAAATTCAATTGGGCAGGAGTGAGACCCGTTGACCGATTAGTGGTCGTACGGGTTGCGAATGCCAGCTCGGGCAGTTTCGCGTCCCAGTCCTTGTGGCGCTCGGTGTAGGCCACTAGCATCATCTTAAGGTTCCGGTTTACCCTTTCCGTGATGTTTGCTTGTGGGTGGTACGGGGAAGTTCTTTTGTGCTTAATTCCCAGCACCGCGCAAGCGTCCACGAACACCTTACTCGTTAGATAGGAGGCATTATCGCTTACAAGCTGTGCAGGAAAGCCAAACCTAGCGAATGTTTCAAGTAGACACTCCCAGATTTTTTGCGAATCTAGCTTCCGCAAAGGAAACAACTCAACCCACTTCGTGAAGTGGTCGGTTACCACGAACAAGTACTGATTGCCGCGGGTACTACGTGGGAAGGGGCCCATGACGTCACAGCAACAAATCTGCCAAGGGCTCTGGCTCACGATTGGTTGCATGAGACCGGGGGCTGACCACCACGTGGTTTTGCCTTCTGGCACACCGAGCAGCTACGAGCGTATCGGAGCACATCCTGCCTCATGCCTGGCCAGGTAGCAATTTGGGATAACTTTTCATAAGTCTTGCTCCCACTGCTGTGTCCTGCCAAGGCAGAGTCATGCATGTATCGGATGAAAAGCTTACGTAGCTTGCGGGGTATCACGGTCCGGAACGCCGAGCCATCCGGATCGTCGTCGGCCTGGGGGATGTAGCGCAGCAGGAGGCCGTCGTCGCTCATCAAGTAGGAGTCGAACTCCTCGTCACTTGGGCGGTCGACTGGACCTCGTGCTGCCAGCCAAGCGGACACGCGTTGGCAGAGTCCGTCATCCAGCTGCGCCTTGCGAAGGTCCTCGCGGCTCACCAATGTACCCCACCGTGAATCTGGGGATCCTCGTGCCGTGACCGCGACGGTCACCAAGCCATGAGTATCCTGCGAGTGTTCCTCAGGAAGTGGAGCACGAGAGAGCGCATCAGCAACTTTGTTCGTTGACCCCGGGCGGTACACTATGGAGTAGTCGTACTGTTGCAGCGTAAGCGCCCAACGAGCAAGACGTCCAGCTGGATTCTTAAGTCCCCTTAGCCATGATAGCGCTAAGTGATCAGATTGAATCTCGAACGTTGCGCCATCTAGGGTACATATCGAAGCGCTTCAAAGCATGAATAATGGCGAGACATTCTACGTTCTGCGACACTGTAGTTGCGCTCGGCTGGAGCTAGCGTGTGGCTCGTGAAAGCAACTGGCCGAAGCACACCGCCATACTCCTGCAGCAAGACAGCACCCAGGCCACAGTCGCTTGCATCTGTCTGCAGGACGAACGGCTTGTTCAAGTCTGGGAGGTACTGAACCGGTGTCGATCATCTCCTCGAGCGCCGCATCAAGGAGTGCCCTTTTGTGGACGCTGATCGGTCGAGGGTTGCACCTCCGTGGCGGCGCGTCACCGGTTTCAATGCGGTGCAGCAGGATGTCAGTCTTCCCAGGTGTTTCCGTGAACATCGGCGAGAAAGACTGCAGGACGGCTTGCAGCTCCTGCTTCTGCGGGCTGCTTGCGGGGCACTTTCGCAACGATTCTCGAACGCCGGCAGGCAAGACGTCCGGCACATCAGTGACGTGGGCTGCCGTGGGCAGGTTAGGGATGCAGTCCTCTCGTCTGGTGAACGGAGTCAGCTCCGGTTGTTGTCCCAGCCGGTATCCGCCACCAGAAAAGTCGAGCGTCATGCTTTCGCCTGTAATGAAATCTCGGCCCAAGATCACAGGTACCACGAGTCCCGGCATATAAAGAAATCGCTGACGCCGCTTCTTTCCATTAAACCGAATCTGCAGCCTCACGGCTCCTCCAGCTGTTATCGCTGTACCAGAAGCTAGCTGCAAACGGGTTTCGCACTCCCGGAGGCTTATCTTTTTTGCTTTGCAGAGTTCGAAAACGAAATCCCCTATAAGCGAGATAGCGGCCCCAGTATCCAAAAGTGCGGCAATGGGAAAATCGAGCAGTGAAATCGTCATGCGCGGTTCAATGATGTTAGGCTCGGGCTGGATTCGACATACCGATGGAATCTGTGCCGTGGCCTCACTGCTCCCAGGGACTGTAACGGCCGTCGGCGAGTGGCTGTCTGGTTTCAGCGTCGCCGGCCGTAGTAGTTTCCCTGGTTGTTCTGGTTCCGGCCCTTTGCCGCCGTCTCGTGCCACCTCTCGTTTGTAGTGTCCAGAAGTCTTGGACACTGGTTTCGGTGATGGCCGGGCTGCTCGCAGTGGTAGCAGCAGTCCGACGACAGTTGCCTGCTTAGGCCACCCGCACCGAGGTGCCCGTCGGACCGCCTCCAGTGATCGGATAAGGAACCACTATGGGAGGGCCTCCACCAGGCTTGCGACTGGCTGTGTTGTGGAGGGCTTGTTCCGTTGCGGCGGGGGTCAATGCTGCTGGGCTGCGGGTTTGCGACCGGGCCGTGCCAGCTTTCGCCAGCACTTGCAGGAGCAGACTGATGAAGATGGTTCGCTTGGGTGGTGATCTCCGTTGGGCCCCAGCTTACGATAGGGCACGGCACACGACCTCCCACCTGTCGTGGCGACCCCCGCCCGAAACCCTCACGGGCCTCGCTGTGACCTCCGGGGACCTCTCGGGGAGAGTTAGGCGAACATCCGCTTATCCCGCACGGGAGCTCGCCATGCATGCCACGCCAACTCTCCTGGTTGACGTGGTGGGGAAGGAGGTCTCGTTCGGACAGTCCACTTGCGTGGAGGCCTCGGGGCCCCGCCATGCGCATGCCGGTTCGAGCGCGTACTTGGCTGGTGGCGGCGGCACGTAGTTCCGCTCGGCATGAAGAGCTTCCTCGATGAGGCGGGCGCCCCGGGCTAGCTCTTCAAGGGTCTCAAAGGTGCGGTTGATCAGGTAGACGTGGTACCTTGGGTGACACTGTCTTCTGACCCGAGCTACTCTGTCCGACTCCGGTGACTTCGGGTCCGCCCTCTTGAAGAGCTCTTGCATGACCCGAATGTACCGGACCAGACTTTCGTCCGGGTGCTGCGTCCTTGCCTCGAGCTCTCGGAGAATCTGCGCTGCGTAGCCTGCAGGCAGGAACTCTTCGCGAAGCCTTGTCTGGAAGTCCGCCAGGCTGGTGAAGGGGCCTGGGACCCCAACCAGCAAACCTTCATTGGTTTTTATCTTTCATCCGTGAAGATTAAAGGGGTCATAAAACGATATCGGGTTGGAATGTTCATGACTTTGCAGAAGTGTACTGGTCCTAGTCTGGCCCAAGTAGACTCGCACAGGCCGCCTATAATTCAGAAGCTTTTTCTTTTCGCGGTGAAGTTGCGAGGCATAAAATGGGACTATTATTTTAGTCTTGCCTTCGCAAAGATTTGTGTTGCTAGATTCTGGAATCTAAACCACCCGCCTGACGACACTCGAGCGCGGCTCATGAATTGGACAGGAGAAACTGCGTGAGCACTGTACATCGGTTTGTAACAATCAATACCTCGGCGGACACTTGGGTAGTGGCTCGTGTCCAACCATATGCGGTGATGGGAATAGCCGAACTCTACCAATGCCTGGAGCTCAGCACGCGTTTTCTTCCTTTCCAACCCCAGCGCCGGGGGTATGATTAACATTGGCGGCATAAGACAGAGTTGAGGGATATTTCTCTAACTTTTTGATGACTGTCATTGCCTAGAAAAAAGAGCAGAATCGAGTTCAATGAGTTATTAACGTTAGAGAGTGATCCGGAGTAGTATTTAGAGATCTATAGAAACCTTTTTATGGCTCCTTTAAAGGGCCCGTGAAACGAATTTTGGGCTGGTATAAGTCACTTTAGATTGGGATTTTACTAATAGCACATCGTTCAGTGGGCGAAAAGAAAAAAGAGGCAGAAAGTCAAAAGCCTGACTTTCAGTGAGAAAATTTGAAAACTCAGCGGACTATTTCGTACCTCCTCCCCTTCATAAGCTCTCTGCCTTTTCACTGTGTCCAAACGCACGTCACACGATACCGGACCTCACTTATTCCCTTCACCCATAGGCTGACATTGTGGTGGAATCTACGCTCTTGCCCGACCACATCAGCCGCCTCCCTTTCATCACCAGACTTCATTCTCTGCGCGTGGGTATGCGCGAGCGAGCGTGATCACGTGGCAAAAGTGTGGCTGGCCCAACGAGCACGTAGCTTCTACCGCACTGTCAGCTTCGGGTTGAACGGGGTTGGGAAAGCAACTTTTGTCTGAATTTTGAGCGACGGGCTAATCTTCTAGGGGGACAATGGCTCTGTCCCGGTATACAAACGAGATTCTCAGCAAGAGGGGACTCCCCTCTTTTCGTCTTCTTGAACTGTTTGGTGGAATGCGCGATCTATGAGCTGAGGAGGAAAGCTAAACAGGAAAAAGTTGGAAAAGCGTTTCATGACCCCTTTAAAGGGATTGTCCTGTCCCAACCGGAAGTACTTAAGCTTTTGCGCTCGTTACGTCGAGCGAGCCTTCAGGTTGACAAACGTGATTTTTATTTTGATATAAGATATCCCGTTACTAATTAAACGTTTCGTGAGCGTATGTACGAAACTGCATCCCGAATTTCGCCAGTGTCAATGGCCGACATCCGTAGCTGCTGCGTCACGTCACAAATCGCAAAGGTTTGTCGGATAGTCGGGATAACAAGCGTTGGTCGAAGGATGTCTTTTATTTTGTTTCGAATTATATAGTCTCCTAGGCTGTACCCTACTGAAATACGGTTCTTTCATGCAGTTCCTAAGCGTGTGCAAAAACACTCACGCCTTTCAGCAGGATATTACTCGAAAACAGCCTTAAGCTTCGAGCAAACCTATGCCGTCTCGCGCAAACACAACTACGACAGCCACCGATCGAACTAGGTGCGCTTGCAAAGCAAGGGACGCAGATTTCGCCTCTGAAGCGGCAGCGAGGTACACGAAGCGGCATCTGGGTACACATTTCGGCGGATCCACTGGATCGGTGATGAGGCTGCGGGTCGTTCCCTCGGAGGCGATGTCCGCGGGTCGAAGGCAAACGGCGAATCGTTCAAATGCATGTCGTCACTTGCCTTGGACGAGCTTGGTGAATCGTAGCCACGCTCAATTTTCCCATGCGGTTCAAACATAATTGGCTGCACGCGTGCTAAATACAACTTCTATTACCGTTTCAAGGTGGTCTAGCTGTTGGTTTCGGTTTCGCTGCATAATCAAATGAATTGATCCGATTTGGGCGAGGAGTGGATGGACGTAGTTTAATATCGTTGGCACAGCATCACACTTCAGCTTACGAGCCTTCTGTCCGCTTAGAGCTCAGCTTGTACCTTTCTTCTGTTGCTGCATAAGCGGGATCTCGATCGACGGGAATCCAGTCCCTACGCACGGCAACGATCCATTTTGCTCGTCCCTGCACGTCTCGCGGAAAAGTGTAGAACGTCATGTCTTGGCTCACATGTGCTGCCCGGTGGTTGTGACACCCAACCGCGCAACAAAAATTTCACTCAACCTCGAAATAAGTCGAGCACAACAACAAAAACGAAGCACGCTGAGGCGTTCACTCGCAGGTAAACCACGAGACAGAAATGCTCGCTTTGTGTTGTGTGACGTCAGAGCTCCAATGTTGCCACCGAAAGCAGCGTTTACGCTAGGGTGCGATAGCCCCATTGGAAAACCCCAATATGAACAGCGTACTATGGATATTGGGAACCAATATATTTTAGAGCGCAGCTCTTAGGCGCCGGTTTCCGGCTTGAGCGGCGTCGCCGTCGCCGTTGGCGTCGCCTTCGCCGTCGGCGTCGCCGTCGCCGTCGGCGTAACCGCGCGGTGCATGATGGGTAAATTCTCCCGCTAAATTGAGCGGAAAGTTTTCCCCGCTATTCTAGCGGAAAATTTTCCCTGCCAAATTTAGCGGAAAATTTTCCCCGCTAAATCTAGCGGAAAATTTTCCCCACTAAATCTAGCGGAAAAGTTTTCCCCACTAAATCTAGCGGAAAATTTTCCCCGCTAAATCTAGCGGAAAATTTTCCCCGCTGAAATCTAGCGGAAAATTTTCCCCGCTAAATCTAGCGGAAAATTTTCCCCGCTAATACTAGCGGAAAATTTTCCACGCTAAATCTAGCGGGAACATTTTCCCCGCTAAATTTAGCGAGGAATTCCCCCTAATCTACAAATCCTCTCCTCGAGGTCACGTGACTCCCCAGGCCACGTGACCCCCCTCCCTGAGGTCACGTGACCCCCCCTGTGCCTCCCTCCTCCTCAAGAGCTGCGCTCTAATTCGGCGTTACAGGGAGTTGTAAACGGCTTTTCTATTTTTTATTGTATTACAATACAATATGGATATTGTAGTGGAACAGATTACATTTATTGTATTGTATTGTATTACAATAAAGGTTTGTTTTGGGATTCCAATATTCATAATACGCTAAAAACATTTGAATCCTTGTATTGTATAAACCCTTATTGGAACCCCATGTGTCGTATGGGGATCCAATAAGGGTTTACGATTCCAGTGTACTTAGCGTATTATGGATATTGGAATCCAAGATATTATATCGGCTACCAATAAAACTATATACGAGTTGGAATATCATGTTCACCACGACAATTCTTTGCAACGCAGTCTTTTCTTGTGTGTATTTCTGAGTGATAAAAAAAAATGTTGCTGTTGTCAAAATATGAATAAAGAAGCAAAACACTGGGCTTATCCATACCAAATATATTTAACATATTTCTGAACTGGAGGATCTGGCATTTACTGCAAAAGAAAGTTAATTGTTTAGGACCCTCATGCAAAAACTTGATGTTTGAAAACAGAATGCTGAAATCCTCACCATTTAATGAAAATAGCACCTGCTAGCTGCAGCCTATATAGAAACTGCAAGATACAAATTTGAGATTAGGTTGGCGACAAGTGGCAATTCCTCACTAAGCCGGATAGATTCAAAATTATGTCTGCGTTGATTTCGGAAAAATAAGCTTCAGTGCCACTGCCACGGGTCATTCTGATCTCAGTCAATTAAATATACGCTATCCGCTCGTCTGGCTTTACTATTCCTGCTTCGCGCCAAACTAGAGTATCTGGAATGCTCACCTTTGAGGATAAAGATTGGTGCTTGTTTGATTGTTGGCCATGGAAACTGGAAGAGAGATTTGCGATTGGTTGCGTCCAAGTAGCAGTTACTTTGAGTAGCCATGTAAAGTACACTAAGTCGGAACAATACAAAATTACATGCGCGGGACATAGATATCCTCTTGCGACGTAACTGGGCACGCGTCAATGTCGCCCGCGTGCATTACAGAGAAATAAGCTTCAATGCAGGAGCCCCGAGTCGTTCTGAGCTCCGTCAATTAAAAATGCTGTACCGGTCGTCTGGCTTCGGGAATCCGGAATTCTCACCTTTCAATAAAAACAATCTGGCACTGGCTCTTAGGCCGTGGAAACTGCCAGAAATATTTGCGATTAGTTGCGTCCAAGTACCAATTTCTTTGACCAGCCACCTACAGCACCGGATAAATTCAAAATTACATGTGCGTGACATAATATGCCTCTTGTGACAAAACTGGGCACACGTTTTGTCGCCTACAGCAACACTGAAGCCAGACAAGCGGTACGGCATATTTAATTGACGGAGCTCAAAACGACTAGGGACGCTTCACTGAAGCTTGTTTTGCTGAAATACACGCGTGTATTGCAGCAAAACAATCTTCAGTGAAAGCGTCCCTAGTCGTTCTGAGCCCTGTACATTAAATATGTCGCACCGCTTCTCCGCCTTCAGTGTTCCTGTAGGCGACAAAACGTGTACCCAGTTTTCTCACAAGAGGCATATTATGTCACGCACATGTAATTTTGAATTTATCCGTGCTGTGTATTGCAGCAAAAAGAGCTTCAGTGAAAGCGTCCCCAGTCGTTCTGAGCTTCATCAATTAAATATGCCGTACCGCTTGTCTGCCTTCAGTATTGCTGCGTTCAGAGCAATCTAGAAAAATCTATAATCCTCACCTTTGAAAGAGAATGAACTGGCACCTGCTGAATTGTAGGCCATGGAAACTGCAAGAAATATTTGCGATTAGTTACGTCCCAAGCAGCACAGAGTTGGCCAGTCATTTGCCAATGGCTGGCAATGGTCCTGGGTCAAGTGGCTGTGACAGTGGCCAGAAACTGGCCGGTGACTGGCCTTTCTCTGGCCATTGGCCACTGGCCACTGGCCATCAGCCATCGAGCCAAGCATTGGCCAATGAATGGCTACCTCTCTGGCCACTGGCCAAAAGACCATCGCCAGACATTGGCCATTGCTTGGCCAAAATTTGTGCTGCTTGGGGAATACCAGTAACACATTTTTTTGAGTAGCCGCCCACAGCACACTCAAAATTACATGCACGGGACATAGATGCCTCACATGCGACGGAACCCCTTCATCCTGGTTTTCCGTTAACTCCTGCTCACCTTCGCCGCTTGCCTCCGATTTCTCTGCTACATGTCTAATCTCGATTGAACATGGTTAAAATTGCGCACAAACAGAAAGGAACAGTGAAGAGGGAAGAGAGAAGAGACAAGCGCAAACTCACAACTCGATGTATTGAAGAAGAAAGAAGAACAGCCCGCGTTGTCAGCTCGAGCCGAGGCCACACTCGCACGGGGCCCCCGAGCACGCGGAGGATATATACACACCATCAACCGCACTCAAACGAATGTAGAAAGGCCATTTCCTTGTCAGTTAGAGCCACAGAAGGATGGCTGACGCAACGCTCGCCTAGGCGGAGTATAGTAAACGCTTCAAAAATTTCCCTGGTATGTTTTTCGTAGAATCTGCCAATTATCGTGGTTTTTTGTAAGGACGGTGTACACTTACACGCTTGACAATGCAGAGGTAGGTGACCCCCCACCGTAGAATTTAGAGAAAGATTGTGCTCCCTTAACCGGTCATTAATACACCGTCCTGTCTGTCCTACGTAGGATCTACCACAGGAAAGGGGAATGCTATAAACCACTCTGGTTGAACAGGGCACGTAAGGGCAGACGTGTTTCGTGCGGCACCTGTGTTTTTTAATATTTTCGACTTTTGCTCGAACTTTAGAACAAATTTGACCCATTTTTTGGGGTGCTGACATCACCAAGGGGACTCCGTACCTATTGGCTACCTGTTTGAGATTATGAGAAATTCTGTGTATATACGGAACCACCACCACTCTTTTTTGTCGACATTACCTGCAGCTTTTTCACATCCTTTTACTTTTTTTATCAGAGTTCCTACCACCTCAGTTAGCACCTGCGTTGGGAACCCAGACGCTGTAAGCCTCTCAATTTGAGCATTAAAACTGCATTTGATGGTGTGGAGGCATGACTTCTTTAAGGCTGAAGTAAGGCAGGAAAGAGCTATGCCTCTTTTTACGACTTTAGAGTGCGAGGACGTATAGTGTAGTAAACCTTTTTAGAACGGGGTGAAAATGACCAGCACAGGTGGTTTGTTTGCAAAGATAGGGAAAGGTCTAGAAATTGCAACACACCTTCCTTAGGAGTTTCACAGGTAAAAATAAGCCCTGAACCGCACTTGTGGAATATGTCCATGATGCTACTAATTACATTATTGTCCAATGTCTTTTGGTACACCAGGAGGAAATCATCGACATACCTAAACACGTGAAGAACTGGCATAGACGCTATGGCCGTCTTAATGGCACGGTCGACTCCCGCAAGAAAAATGTCACTTAGGACCGGTGCAACGCAGGAGCCTATACAGACTCCCGACTTTTGCAAAAAAAACCCGTTTTGCCACCCAATGAATGTCGAATTAAGATAGAAATGTAGCAGCTCAAGAAAACTTTCTATGGGTACACCACTTGAGTTCCGGAACGAGAGCTCACCGTGGGACTCGATGCATGACTTAACAGAGGCAAGTAGATGATCATGGGGAAGCGAATAAAAAGGTCTTGGACGTCCACGCTGAAAACCCCGTGATTGGACAGTTCATTGGTCCTTAGTACTTCAACGATGGCTTCCGAATTGCAGACTCTAAAGGGATCCGTAATCTTCACACCCGAAAGGTGCTTTTGAAGATAGGCCGACATCTGCCGTTGCCACGACCCTCTTTCGGTGACGATTGCTCGGAAAGGGCAGGCTTCCTTGTGTGTTTTGGCACTAAAGAAGACCTCAAGGTGCTCAGCCCATCCGCTTTTCCTGATGATCTACCCTACACTGACCCTATCAATCTCGTCAACCTGGCGCCCAATGTGTGACAGCGCCCGGACCGCATCCTGGCCATAGACAAGGTACCTGTCCTGTTGAACTTCTAGGACTGAGTGGCTTCCTTACACCATCGGTTGGTCACACAAGAAGGATTTGTAGAATCTTAAGATCTGAGTATTGGCGCCAGGCCCGATTCTTCAAAGACTGCCTATGGGTCGCCTGTGGTGCACGTGAGGGCAATTTGGAGCGGCAACGGCGTTCCTTTTCGAAAATGAATAGGACACTGGCTGACGTAACCGAGTTTTTGTGGCAAAGAATTCGGCATAACCTCCCAAAAAAGAAAAGATCTGCGTCAGCAGCAGGACGATTTACCAACCTCGGAAATGTAGCGGTTCCCCAGAACCTAAAAACAACCTTGGGTCTGGGTCCCAAGTTTTGCCTTCAACCGAACCTGCGACCTCCGGAACTTCTTACGTTGGCAAGGAAGGTTGCGTACAGAACCAGCGAAGAGGTTAGATCAAGATGTGTTTCCGAATGTGTTGACGCTCTTTCTGGCTCAAGGGGAGTTCATGCCCAAGACCTTAGACAAGTTGTTAACTTTTTGGTTGACAACCAGCAGCGTGTCTTGGAAGCGGACAAAGAAGGCTCATTTGTTATACTGCCCGAAGGCATGTATAATGAGAAAGCATGCGCAGCGGTTCATAAGAACTTTCGGCCAGTGCAGATAGTCCTGAAGAAGGCCAAGAGCCAGGCACTCTCCCTTTGTCAACGTTTCACGTTGAACCAGTTAGCAAGCAACATCAAAAAAGCTGATGGGCTACACCTTGAGGTCTTCTTTAGTGCCAAAACACACAAGGAAGCCTGCCCTTTCCGAGCAATCGTCACCGAAAGAGGGTCGTGGCAACGGCAGATGTCGGCCTATCTTCAAAAGCACCTTTCGGGTGTGAAGATTACGGATCCCTTTAGAGTCTGCAATTCGGAAGCCATCGTTGAAGTACTAAGGACCAATGAACTGTCCAATCACGGGGTTTTCAGCGTGGACGTCCAAGACCTTTTTATTCGCTTCCCCATGATCATCTACTTGCCTCTGTTAAGTCATGCATCGAGTCCCACGGTGAGCTCTCGTTCCGGAACTCAAGTGGTGTACCCATAGAAAGTTTTCTTGAGCTGCTACATTTCTATCTTAATTCGACATTCATTGGGTGGCAAAACGGGGTTTTTTTGCAAAAGTCGGGAGTCTGTATAGGCTCCTGCGTTGCACCGGTCCTAAGTGACATTTTTCTTGCGGGAGTCGACCGTGCCATTAAGACGGCCATAGCGTCTATGCCAGTTCTTCACGTGTTTAGGTATGTCGATGATTTCCTCCTGGTGTACCAAAAGACATTGGACAATAATGTAATTAGTAGCATCATGGACATATTCCACAAGTGCGGTTCAGGGCTTATTTTTACCTGTGAAACTCCTAAGGAAGGTGTGTTGCAATTTCTAGACCTTTCCCTATCTTTGCAAACAAACCACCTGTGCTGGTCATTTTCACCCCGTTCTAAAAAAGGTTTACTACACTATACGTCCTCGCACTCTAAAGTCGTAAAAAGAGGCATAGCTCTTTCCTGCCTTACTTCAGCCTTAAAGAAGTCATGCCTCCACACCATCAAATGCAGTTTTAATGCTCAAATTGAGAGGCTTACAGCGTCTGGGTTCCCAACGCAGGTGCTAACTGAGGTGGTAGGAACTCTGATAAAAAAAGTAAAAGGATGTGAAAAAGCTGCAGGTAATGTCGACAAAAAAAGAGTGGTGGTGGTTCCGTATATACACAGAATTTCTCATAATCTCAAACAGGTAGCCAATAGGTACGGAGTCCCCTTGGTGATGTCAGCACCCCAAAAAATGGGTCAAATTTGTTCTAAAGTTCGAGCAAAAGTCGAAAATATTAAAAAACACAGGTGCCGCACGAAACACGTCTGCCCTTACGTGCCCTGTTCAACCAGAGTGGTTTATAGCATTCCCCTTTCCTGTGGTAGATCCTACGTAGGACAGACAGGACGGTGTATTAATGACCGGTTAAGGGAGCACAATCTTTCTCTAAATTCTACGGTGGGGGGTCACCTACCTCTGCATTGTCAAGCGTGTAAGTGTACACCGTCCTTACAAAAACCACGATAATTGGCAGATTCTACGAAAAACATACCAGGGAAATTTTTGAAGCGTTTACTATACTCCGCCTAGGCGAGCGTTGCGTCAGCCATCCTTCTGTGGCTCTAACTGACAAGGAAATGGCCTTTCTACATTCGTTTGAGTGCGGTTGATGGTGTGTATATATCCTCCGCGTGCTCGGGGGCCCCGTGCGAGTGTGGCCTCGGCTCGAGCTGACAACGCGGGCTGTTCTTCTTTCTTCTTCAATACATCGAGTTGTGAGTTTGCGCTTGTCTCTTCTCTCTTCCCTCTTCACTGTTCCTTTCTGTTTGTGCGCAATTTTAACCATGTTCAATCATTACCAACTCGCCCAACTAACGACATTACTATAATCTCGATTCCCTGGTTCCCAAAGGCCATGCCATGGCTTGTGCCAGGCACGGATCTGTCAGCTCCGCGACCGTCACTATTGTGGCAAGGACGCCACGGCACCTGGGCGCTTGATGTGTTCTTTTAATATTTTGAGCATGGCTGAAAACAGGTGGATGGGTGTCTGGTATGCCCTTTGCTTATTTGCGGATCGTTCCGAAAACAGGGGGTAGGCGCTTCTGCGATCTGGGCGCATGCTCGGTATTTTACAATAGTTGAAATTGAACTCTGCAGGAATCTTGAAACATAACAAACAGAATGTGCATGCCAAAAGGCATAGCAAATGAAACACCCACCATCTATCTATTTTCGGTTCTTGTCCGCAAGAAGCTGTCGTATATGTAGCCTCCCTTGCTTAAGCCGCTCCTCCCTAGTGTCCCGGTTGGGTCTCGTCCTGATGAATCGTCGGTGGAGACCTGAGGTGCGGTCAACATCAGATTAGACCTTTTGAGACAGAACCATATACTTGCTGAGAGGAAGTACACCCAAACGAATCTCAGGCATGTCATTTATAGTGCGTTTTAAATTGAGAGGCCTGATGTAAAATGAGACGTCAATACTGACGCACCCCTTTTGCGAACCTAAAATTTTGAAGGCCCTGTCCCCCTCGCTAGGGGGACAAGGCACATGAATCCCGGCATGTGGATGAAATTTTTACCTTAACATCACGACTCAATGCCCATCCCCGAATATTCGACCACCACACTTTTAGAAAAAATATTTTTTAGAAAACACCGAGTCATCGACCACCCCTACAAAAGCCTGAACCAAGCATACTCGTACCGTGGCTTGTTTGCTCCGTGCTGCCCCCGAGTTAACTCGGGCTGACAATGTTTTTTTTTTTTCAAATGGAACCCACGTTTTTAGTTTCGGTTTCACTTGTTGAGGCAGGTGGATACTTTTGTAAAGCTTCCTCCCTATGCGCTTCCGAGTCAACATTTTTGCAATGGCCAACCCCGGGCTTTGATTTTGCGCTCCTTGACGAATGCTGAAACTCATATAGGCGGGCAATAGCTCACCTTGAAAATACTTGCTCTTGGTGACCGAGAACAAACTCGTGTTCCAGATTGGCAGCCACTTGCTGCCAAGAATTGCTGCACATATCCGAAAGAACCCAGTCTTAGTCTAATACAGATGCTTTGGCCGGACAGAGACACAAAAGCCTGACACAAGACCACTATAAAGACAGGAAATAGAGTGTCTGTGAGGAATGAAACACACAACTCAGATAGGCATCAATCACTCACCTTGAAAACACTTGCCATGAGTGGCAAAGAGCAAACTTCTGGCCTTGATTGGCTGGTGCTTGCCTCCAAGACCTGCATGTATAAGAAAAACCCGGTCTTAGCCAAACTTGGGTGTTTTTGCAGAAGAGAGACAACAAAATACTAATGCAAGACCACTACACATAGGAAGTGGCATCCAAGAGGAATGGAACACAAAACTCATATAGGCGGGCAATAGCTCACCTTGAAAATACTTGCTCTTGGTGGCCGAGAACAAACTCGTGTTCCTGATTGGCAGCCATTTGCTGCGAAGAATACCTGCACATATCCTAAAGAACCCAGTCTTAGTCTAACACAGATGCTTTGGCCGGACAGAGACACAAAAGTCTGATACAAACCACAAAAAGCAGGAAATAGTGTCTGCGAGAGATAAGAACAGACCCAGGTGGAGAGGCTCGTTCTGTTTCACCTTAGTCAAATAGTGTAGCTCATTTTGCTAAAACAATGCATATTTGCTAAAAAAAGTATAATATATATTTTGCCTCATTTAGCAGAGTTTACTGCCAAGGGTACCTGCACCCCAGAACAAGTCAGACTTAGTCACAGTTTTTTTTTCTTTTGATGAGCGACAACAGAATCCTAAACGGGTGATGAAACAAAATATAAGCCCAGCAAGACAGGCTAGCTTGCCTTGATGCCAGCACAGTGCCTCGGCCGACAAATGAGGTTCTATTCTTGGTCACTTGTCATATTTGGTGGGAATAGTAAAGTAAATGAAAATAAGGCAATCTCTCTTGCAGCCGACAGCTGCAAACGAAATTCATATACCTCGATAAACGACCTGGAAATAAAATTGGATGGTGGTTGAGTGGTTTAAGGTGTCAAATTTGAAACTTACAGACTGTGTAGTTCCGGCTTAAGTCCTCCTGGTGTATATTTTTATCCTTATTAATTATATTTAAATTGTTTTTTTCGATTTTTGAGGCACAAGCACATAATTTATACGCTAATTCATCTTTAGAAGCGTTTTAATTATACTCCACGGCTTCCTAGTGCTCGTAATAAATTCTCAGTAAGAGCGGCTTTCAATTTTTTTTTTGCTCTGGCTGTTGTTAGTTTCCTCACCCTTAAAATGCTGACAACTCGACACAAAAGTAATAAAAAATGTGTTTTAAATGTGATGAAGATCAGCATTTCCAAGTTGTACCCCTGCTTCATGCCCCGACCATGCCACCATACCATAGCTGAGTGCAGTGACGAATGGTCCCAGGTGCTGTGACCCGACCGTATATGACTTTACGGTGTGGCGCGACTCATGCAGCCCCTATGCTTCGTGATGGAGCCAGTGAGCGAGGTGCGACCTGCTAGAGCTGTGCAAGCCATAGCTTTACAGCCTGCGAAAGGTGGGAAGATGCCCCTCCCTTTGCATAGCTTGCAATAGCTCACCAAGAAGCTATTGCAAGCACTAGGGAGCCACAGAGTGTGAATAAAAGCACTTCTGAATGTGAATTAGTGTGTAAATTATGCGTCTATACGTTAAAACTTTAAAAATAAGTATATATATATATATATATGTACTATAAAAAGGCAAAAGCAAAAAAATCGTCTCCAGGTGGGTTTGAACCCAGAGCTCCACTGCCCTTGATTTCAGTTCCCTAAGGCCCGCTTCAGACGGGGTAACTTTTCCAGCAATTTTGAGGTTGCTGGCGGGTTGTTTCCTAGGTTTCCCTAGATCAACACGAATTGCTGAGATCGGGTTCGGCTCTAAACGGACGAGCAACTCTAACAACTCGGAGAAGTTTGAAGCGGCAGCAGCCAATCAAGGATACAATATTTTCACGTGACACCCCTGTGGTGGTGATGATGACAGCTAAAGACTTGGTTCTGGTTTGAAATGGATCGTTTTTGGAAATAAACCTTTTCAGAAAGATGAGTTAGTATTCTCAATGCCATTCAAAGATATAAAAACACGTTTTTAGCGTGCAGTTGTGCGTCTAAATAGTGCAAGAAAAATCAACTTGAATGATGATGATGGCAAGTCGTAGCAATTCGGTTGCTGCGTGTGAACGCGGGCGGCCCGTGTTCACACGCAGCAACCGAATTGCTACGACTTGCCATTATCATCATGAAATTTTATTTTTCTTGCAGTATTTAGATGCACAGTTATATCCAAAAAAACATGTTTTTATATCTTTAAATTGTGCTGAGAATACTAACTATTTTTTTGAAACAGTTTATTTCCAAAAAACGATCCATTTCAAACCAGAACCAAGTTTCATCATCACCACCACAGGAGTGTCACGTGAAAATATCACGAACCTGATAGGATGCTGCCGCTTCAAACGTCTCCGAGTTGTCCGAGTTGCTCGTCCATTTCGAGCTGGACCAGATCTCAGCAATTCGTGTCGATCTAGGGAAAGCTAGGGAACAACCCGCCAGCAACCCCGAAATCGCTGGAAAAGTTGCCCCGTCTGAAGTGGGCCCAAGACACTCTATTGTCTGGTACAGAGACCATTTAGGAACGTTCGGGTGTTTAAACGTTGTACTACCCTTTTTAAAACAACAACAAAACAACAAAAAACACATTTCAGAGGGAGAGTTAAGGAAAGGGAATGTACCATTATGTTCAGTGAAGTTCGGTGACAAGACTCGGGACTCGAACAGGAATGCCGTTATCCTTGGTGTGACCCCATTAGACTGTCTTGCTGCCTTTACTGGGGTTTATCTAACTGAAGTACCTGTACGAAAAGTAGAAGAAACACATGTGCATAACACTCATTATTCACAAGAAAATTTGTCAACATCCAAAATGACCCATGGAGAAAATTATGCGACGAAGTTTTTGGCCACGTTCGCCGAGTCACCTCTCGTGGCCAATGTTTCATTGCAACTTTAATTGTAGTGAACTGTTATAGGGTATATTACAAACAAAGTGCAATTTGGTTTTGTACGAAACTACAACACACAAAACGGCACTCTAATACAGTATGTTGAGGTACCTCTGAACGAATTCCAGGGTTTCATGGTGCCTCCTTCAGATACCTGATGTTGAACATGAAATATGTGCACCAAGGAGTGAGCAAACAGTGACTTCCAATTAGTCTCAAGCACCAATGACATGTCGACAAGGAGTGCAATGTGTAGAAGGTCGGCTAGAAGTGTGCAGCCAAGATGAAAAAGCAAGATATAACGATATCAGAATAAGATCACACCAAAAAGGCTCCGTTGTAGTGAGACAATCTAGGCACAGTAATGAGTCAACCGACGTACAGCCGCGATTCACTTTGCGTTGATTGAGGTAAAACATTGCCAACAAAAAAAATAACGCGTGTTTTTTTTTTTAACACCATTTGCTTTGCGCAGCCGATAGCAGGCCAGTTGGGCGGCGTCACAAAAATCTGACTCACTCGATAGCGTTTCTCAACTTCGTTCGGCGCCAGTCGGCACCACAGATCAGTGGTCGGCACTCATGGTCTACCCGGGAGGAAAAAGTACGAGATCAGAGCCGAGCGCCGATCGCGACTTTCCTAAGGAGAAGCTCCGGTAACACTTCGGCGACTCGTCAGCTTCAAACAACGCCTCTTCGAACGAGCCCGCGAATCCAATGCGTCGAACGGTCGCGGCAGAAAGCACGCCGGAAGGAAGGGGCTGGAGGCTGAGTATCCGAAAGAGACGCGGCGCTGGTTTCTACGTCTATTTCGCACATGAGATAACAAGATAGCAAAGCTAGCCAAGTGTGAACACTGACTGACGTTACATCGGAGTACACGCAGTCGAAATGACACCTGCAACAGAGCAGCACAGCTAGAGGCTTTCAACAGGGGACACGAGCGTTCAAATAAGCTGCGATTTCAAAACTTAATGTCTCTTTTCTGCCCTTCGGTGTTTACTTTGATCCGTGTATACCAAAGCACTCAATGCTGCAAGTAATAAAGTCGTGTATACGTACCTTTTGAAGCGATTGAAAGTGCGTTGGTTTCGCTTGGAGCCCACAAGCAAAAAGCGCGACGAACTTCACGAACTGTCATCCGTCGGTCTCGGCGGGTCGCGCCGTCGCGGTCGCTGCGCAGCGCGCATTCTCGGCGGCTCGGCCAGTCTCGGCTGGGCCGCAGGCCGCTGGCAAGCCGCTGGGCTTGGCGGCTCGCTCAGCCGCTCGGCTGGCTCGATAGGCTACAGCGCAGGCAGCGCATGCGCGCAGGCTCTGCGGCTCGCTGGGCTCGCTCTCTTCGAACTAGCTCGAGCTGGCGCGCGCGGGTTGACGATGGAAGCTTATCTTCTCAAAAATAGGCGACGAGCTGTAACGTATCGTTTGATGGCGCAAATGCACGTATTTTTCACGTCGTTTTTTATACAGTGTGTGAATCTCGCGAAACAGGCGACGAAGAGTGGTGGGTGAAATGTGCTCGCATGTTGTCGTGGATTTTGTGTACGACGTAGGATTACCCAGAAAGGTGGGTCAATATCGATAAATGTGCGCGTAACAAGCAACGACATGCACGTGACCTGTCGAACCTATTCACCCTCATTATTTTATCGTGCGAACCGACATTGTCACGTATCGCGTTCTATTTGGGTCCCAACACGGATAGTTTCTTGTATTGCGATGTTGTGTTGCAACATCGAATTGTTTCGCGGTACGTTGGGTTTATCGTTTGGCGATCAACTTTTGTTGCATTACAACAACTGCAATAAACATTTGTTGGAAAACGATCACTCCAATAAGCACGTCGTTATTGGGCTTTTTCATTGAAAGGTAGGTCGCGGGTGTTCCAGCTAGTTATTCTGAATGGTTTGGTGGTTGTCTAGCATTTCAAGCGCGCGAGGCTGTGTGTACTGTGTGCCGTACCAACAGCTGTACATACTTGCACTGTCGATCAATGTTAATGTGTTCGCAACGCAGAACGTTTGTGTTCCGTGTGTATCCACACCCAATATCTTTCTCTCGCGTATTGCCGTATGGTAACTCGTGCTGTTTTACGATATCATTCACGCGATGTCGTATATGTGGGCATACCGATATCCACATGTTGCTTCACGAAAGCTCAATATCGTGTTACGTTTCCTCTTAGTCCGCGGTATATGCCGACGTAATTCATGTTGGTAACTTGGTATCCGTTCTGAGATATATGCACGCGATATCATATTGTATTCTCGTTTGGGCCCGTGATCGACGACCGATATTTATGTATCGTGTGGCCGTACAGTATGTCCATGTCGGTCACCAATATGCACGCGATGTCGTATTCTATTCCGATAACCGCGCGTTATATCGGGGTATTGTGCTCCAATATCGTGTTGTATACCAATAACCGCAAGTTCTATCGGAATATTGTGCTCCAATATCGTGTTGTATACCAATAACCGCAAGTTATATCGGAATATTGTGCTCCAATATCCTGTTGTATACCAATAACCGTATACTATATCGGGATATTGTGCTCCGATATGAATTCCCATCGTGCGTATTGGGTTAATCGGATAACAATAAGTTTTTATTGGTTTCCATCAACTTCATTGGAATACAATATTTCCAATAACCCGAGTTCATATTGGCCTTTTTCAATAGGGACACCATACATAAATATCGGTCGTCGATCACGGGCCCAAAGGAAAATCTGATATCGCGTGCATATATCTCAGAACGGATACCAAGTTAGCAACATGAATTCCGTCGGCATATACCACGGACTAAAAGGAAACGTAGCACGATATTGAGCGTTCGTGACGCAACATGTGGATATCGGTATGCCCACATATACGACATCGCGTGAATGATATCGTAAAACAGCAGGAGTTTCCATACGGCAATACAAGAGGGAACGATATTGGAGGTAGATACACACAGAACACAAACGTTCTGCGTTGCGAACACATTAACATTGATCGAAAGCGCAAGTACGTACGACTGTTGGTAGGGTACACAGTACGCACAGCCTCGCGCGCTTGAAATGCTAGACAACCACTAAACCATTCATAATAACTAGCTGGAACACCCGCGACCTAACTTTCAAAGAGAAAGCCCAATAACGACGTGCTTATTGGAGTGATCGTTTTCAACAAATGTTTAGTGCAGTTGTTATAATGCAACAAAAGTTAGGCTACCGGTGTTGGGACCCAAATCGAACGCGATACGTGACAATGACGTTTCGCACGATAAAATAATGAGGGCGAATAGGTTTGACAGGTCACGTGCATGTAGTTGTTTCTTACGCGCACAGTTATCGATATTGACCTATCTTTCTGGGTAATCCTACGTCGTACACAAAATTCACGACAACATGCGAGCACATTTTACCCACCACTCTTCGTCGCCTGTTTCGCCAGATTCACAAACCGTAAAAAACGACGTGAAAAATACGTGCATTTGCGCCATCAAACGATACGTTACAGCCTCGTTTTTTGAGAAGATAAGTTTACATCGTTAACCCGCGCGAGCGCCAGCTCGAGTTTCGGAGGCAGTTCGACGAAGGGACCGAGCCGAGCCAGCCGAGAGGCCGAGCGAGCCGGCGAGCCCAGCCGAGCCTGGCCGAGCCGCCGAGCATGCGCACTGCGCAGCGACCGCGACCGCGCCAACCGCGCGACCCGACGAGACGGACGGATGACAGTTCGACGCGCTCTTTGCTCGTGAGCACCAAGAGAGACCAACGCACTTTCAATCGCTTCGAAAGGTACGTATACACGACTTTATTACTTGCAGCATTGAGTGCTTTGGTATACACGGATCAAAGTAAACACCGAAGGACAGAAAGGAGACATGAAGTTTTGAAATCGCAGCTTATTTGAACGCACGTGTCCCCTGTTGAAAGCCTCTAGCTGTGTCTGTTGCAGGCGTCATTTCGACTGCGCGTACTCCGATGTAACGTCAGTCAGTGTTCACGCTCGGCTAGCTTCGCTCTCTTGTTATCTCATGTGCGAAGTAGACGCAGAAACCAGCGCCGCGTCTCTTTCGGATATTCAGCCTCCAGGCCCCTTGCTTCGAGCGTGCTTGCCGCCGCAAACCGTTCGACGCATTGGATTCGCGGGCTCGTTCGAAGAGGCGTTAGCTCACGAGTCGCCGAAGTGTTACGGGAGCTTCTCTTTACGAAAGTCGCGATCGACGCTCTGCTCTGAGCTCGTACTTTTTCTTCCCGGGTAGACTATGAGTGCCGACCACTAATCTGTTGTGCCCACTGGCGCCGAACGAAGTTGGGAAACGCTAGCCATTGAGTCAGATTTTCGTGACACAGCCCAACTGCCCTGCTATCGGCTGCGCAAAGCGAATGATGTCAAAAGAAGAACACGCGTTTTTTTTTTAATCTTTCCGTCGGCCATGTTTCACCTCAGTCAACGCAAAGTAAATCGCAGACAATATGAGCTGAAACAGCGCTCCGGCCTGTGCACGGTACTACCTGCGCCGCCTGTCGCATCGCTCCCTAAACACGGCGCACCCTGAGGCCGAGATAAATTCTCACTTGCGCTCACTGCGCCGCTGCGCTCTTCCGGCCGTCTGCTAGCGAAACTAATGGCCGACGGAACCACAATCACGATGCGTGTGCCGTGTAGCCCAATGTTCCCGTTTTCAGCTAACATGCAATTTCAGTGCATTTCAAGAAAGCGCCAAATCGGAAAATGTGTTGTCACACTCGATATCTCCTCGAGAAGCGCTGCCTGACGAAGCTGCCTTGGACCCCAAAAGGAGCCGATCTGAATATCATCGAAAACATTTGGAGGCGCATCAAGGCCATGTCACGGCGTCCCCTCCACGGCGCGAATTGTCGAAAGCAATGAGGTGAATGGAAGTGGCTTCGGGCTGAGCCAGACTTCGTTGCCGCGCTCTATGATTTCTTACCAGACAAGGATGGGAGACGTGGTCGTGGGTCAGAGGAGAATGACGCAGTAATAAATTATTTTGCAAGTTTTACTGCGCCTCATGACCCCTGAAACGGAATTCTGCCGATTGGAACAAAGCTTGACACTACGGTTGCGAAACACTGTTTGACGCCGTTAACCACGCATACTTTTGTGTGGTGCCTCCTTGATCCCGATCTTCTTGTATAGTGCAGTTGAACTTCCACGCCGACTATTAATCTTTCGTGTCTGACTTTGTCCTCTGCAAATATTCCTTCGATGAACTTTCAAGCTTCTTCTCCTGACAAATATATGACTGTTTGTCCCACTTTATTAATACTAAGAATTTGGAAAAAAAAACTGGTGTCTTGTCAGCAATTTGTTTTGTTTGAAACAAACACGTGGGCCCAGTAATAAAGAAATAATACTTTTGACCCCTTTCATACCTCCAATCAAGGTTACAAAACCTTCTCAGTAACATGTATACGCTTACCATTTTTTTAAATATCTGTGATCAATGAAAAATAATAAAAGTAACTACCTTGGAGCCGGACTAAATCCGGCATACAGATTTTGGCCTATATTTTACGATGTCCTACTTTGTGCATGCACCTATACTCAAAAAAACAACCTGCAACGTCTTTTGATGTGACTTTCAAAAACGATAATCGCAGATGAAATTAAAGACACTTCAATATTTTTTCTTTACCAGTCACCGTTTTCTTCTACGGGATTCTGCGCGATAGAGTAAAGTAAATCAATTCTAAAAAAGGGACGACAAGTGTAATATTTTGTTCCCCCGCCGCCCTACGACACACATGCCCGCTGTCGCACCCGCCGTCTCGCTTGCAGATGGCCGGAAGGGTGCAGTGGAGCAGCGAGCGCAAGTGAGAATTTATCTAGTACTTAGGGTGCGCCATGTGTGCGGAGCAATGCGACAGGCGGCGCAGGTAGTACCGTGCGCGGGCCGGAGCGCTGTTTCAGCTCATATGGTCCGCGATAGTACGTCGCTTGACTCCCGATTACTGTCCCTTGATTGTAGATTGTCTCACTTCAGCGGAGCCTCTTTGGTATGATCTTATTCAGATATCGTTACATCTTGCTTTTTCATCTTGGCTGCACACTTCTAGACGACCTTCTACACATTGCACTCCTTGTCAACATGTCGATGGTGCTTGAGACAAATTGAAAGTCACTGTTTGCTCACTCCTTGGTGCACATATTTCATGTTCAACATCAGGTATCTGAAGGAGGCAGCATGAAGCCCTGGGTTTGTTCAGAGGTACCTCAACATACTGTATTAGCGCGCCGTTTCGTGTGTTGTAGTTTCGTACAAAACCAAATTGCACTTTGCTTGTAATATACCCTATAACTGTTCACTACAATTAAAGTTGCAATGAAACATTGGCCACGTGAGCATAATTTTCTCCAGGAGTCATTTTGGATGTTGACGAATTTTCTTGTGAATAATGGGTGTTATTCACATGTGTTTCTTCTACTTTTCGTACAGGTACTTCAGTTACATAAACCCCAGAAAAGGCAGCAAGACAGTCTCATGGGGTCACACCAAGGATAACGGCGTTCCGGCTCAAGTCCCGAGTCTTGTCAACAAACTTCACTCAACATAATGGTACATTCCTTATTCCTTAGCTTTTCCTTCTGAAATGTGTGTTTTCTGTTGTTGTTGTTTTTTCTAAAAAGGTTAGTACGACGTTTAAACACCCGAACGTTCCTAAATGGTCTCTGTACCAGACAATGGGGTGTCTTAGGCCCGCTTCAGACGGGGCAACTTTTCCAGCAATTTCGGGGTTGCTGGCGGGTTGTTCCCTAGCTTTTCCTAGATCGACACGAATTGCTGAGATCGGGTCCCGCTCGAAGCGGACGAGCAACTCACACAACTCGGAGACGTTTGAAGCGGCAGCAGCCAATCAGGAATGTGATATTTTCACTCGACACACCCTGTGGTGGTGATGATGACAACTGAAAACTTAGTTCTGGTTTGAAATGGATCGTTTTTGGAAATAAACTGTTTCAAAAAGATGAGTTAGTATTCTCAGCACAATTTAAAGATATAAAAACATGTGTTTATTTTTGATATAACTGTGCATCTAAATAGTGCAAGAAAAATAAAATTTCATGATGATGATGCGGAGGCCGTGCCTTTTCTGCCTCGTTGGGCGACCAGCTGGGCGTCGTCGGTGCTGTCGTCCGTCGGGTCGTGGGGCAGCATGGCGTCGAGCATCGTCGTCACCTTTCTGCCGTGCACCAGCTGAAAAGGTGTAATGCCGGTAGTTTCTTGAATCGCCGTATTGTACGCGAACGTGACGTAGGGCAACACTTCATCCCACGTCTTGTGTTCCACGTCCACGTATATCGAAATCATGTCGGCGATGGTCTTGTTTAGTCGCTCCGTCAGCCCGTTGGTCTGCGGGTGGTATGCCGTGGTCCGGCGGTGGTCGGTGTGGCTCAGGCGGAGTATCTCTTGTGTCAGTTGCGCCATGAACGAGGATCCTCGGTCCGTAATCAGGACTTGGGGAGCGCCGTGTCGGAGGACGATAGACTCCACGAAGAACTTGGCTACTTCCACGGCGGTCCCCGACGGGAGTGCTTTTGTCTCGGCGTACCTGGTGAGATAATCAGTTGCCACGATTATCCAACGGTTTCCCTGCGTCGACGGCGGGAAATGGTCCGAGAAGATCCATTCCAATCTGCTGGAATGGTGCAGTCGGGGGCGCGATCGGTTGCAGGAGACCTGCCGGCTTCGTCGGTGGTTTCTTGCGTCGTTGGCATTCGTGGCACGAACGGACGTAGAGGTGGACAGTCTTCGGGAGCTTGGGCCAGTAGTATTTCTCTCGGATCCGTGCAAGAGTCCTACTGTAGCCAAGGTGACCAGATGTTGGGTCGTCGTGGCAGGCTTGGAAGATCTCTTCTCGAAGACTAGCAGGAATCACCAGGAGCCACGTCGAGTTGCTGCCCCCGAAGTTCTCTTTGTAGAGGATACCTCTCCGGACGGCGAATCTTGGCAGGTCACGTGAGAAGACTCGGGGAATCGTACCCCCTCGTCCCTCCAAGTGGTCGATCAGTGCGCGCAGCTCAGGATCGTCCCGCTGGAGCGCTGCCATACCGTGAACGCTTACTGCCCCAAGAAAGTGATCGTCGTCGTCGTCGTCTTTGGCACAGCCGGTAGCTGACTCGACGGGGGCTCTGGACAGGCAGTCGGCGTCGCTGTGTTTTTGGCCTGACTTGTAGACCACGGTCACGTCGTACTCTTGCAGTCGTAGGCTCCACCGAGCGAGGCGTCCCGATGGGTCCTTCAGGCCCGCTAACCAACACAGCGAGTGGTGGTCGGTGACCACCCGAAAAGGACTCCCGTACAAGTACGGGCGGAATTTCGTGATGGCCCAGACGACGGCCAGACATTCCTTCTCGGTCGTCGAGTAATTGCGTTCCGCGTTCGACAGCGTCCGGCTAGCGTATGCGATCACGCGCTCCGCACCGTCTTGTCGTTGGACCAGTACCGCTCCGAGTCCTGTATTACTGGCGTCCGTGTGAACTTCCGTTTCGGCTGATTGGTCGAAGTGGCCGAGAATCGGTGGTGACTGGAGCCGCCGCTTCAGTTCGTCGAATGCCTGTTGTTGTTCTCCACCCCATTCGAAGTTCACGGCGTCTTTCGTAAGGTGCGTGAGCGGCGCAGAAAGCTTGGCGAAATCCTGAACGAATCGCCGGTAGTATGCGCAAAGTCCAAGGAATCTTCGGACGGCCTTTTTGTCGGTGGGCGGTGGAAAGGCAGCTACGGCGCGAGTTTTCTCAGGGTCAGGACTTACACCTTCGTTGCTCACAACGTGGCCCAGGAACTTCAGTTCGCCGTAGGCAAACCGGCACTTCGTCGGCTTCAGGGTGAGTCCTGCGGTCCTGATAGCCTCAAGAACGGCTCGAAGGCGTCGCAAATGCTCGTCGAAGTTGGCCGAGAATACCACGACGTCGTCGAGGTAAACGAGACATGTCTGCCACTTGAGGCCTGCCAGGACGGTGTCCATGACACGTTGGAACGTTGCCGGCGCTGTGCAGAGTCCGAAGGGCATCACCTTGAACTCATACAGTCCGTCGGGCGTGACGAAGGCAGTCTTTTCTCGGTCCCGTTCGTCGACTTCGATCTGCCAGTAGCCACTCTTAAGGTCCATCGACGAAAAGTACCGTGAGTGGCGCAGCCGGTCCAGCGTGTCGTCGATGCGGGGGAGCGGATACACGTCTTTCTTCGTCACCGCGTTGAGCCGCCGGTAGTCAACGCAGAATCGAAGCGTTCCGTCCTTCTTCTTCACCAGTACAACTGGAGAGGCCCACGGGCTGCTCGAAGGCTGAATAATGTCGTCGTTCAGCATCTCTTGCACCTGTTCCTGAATGGCCTCTCGTTCCTTTGGGGAGACCCGGTACGGCGGCCGATGCACAGGGAGCGCGTCCTCGTTGGTAATGATGCGGTGTTTAGCAACTGTTGTCTGGCGCACCCTCGACGTCGTCGCAAAGCAGTCGCCGAACTCGGCGAGGAGGTCTCCGAGCTGTCGTCGTTCCGTGGCGCTGAGCTTGGGGTTAACGTCGAGCTGCGGCGGCGGTGTACTGTGCGGCTGACACGGCGAGGGCTCTTCGGAGATCGCGGCGATTTCGGCGTCGGCCCGGAGTTCTTCGACGTGTCCTACAGCGGCACCTTTCGTGAGGTGCTGCGCCTCCGGTCGAAAGTTCGTCACGAGGACCACAGAACGTCCATCCTGCAGCTCCGCTATGCCCCTTGCGACGCCTATTCCTCTTCCGAGAAGCAGTTGGACATTGCCTTCTAGAAGGACTTTCCCGCGGGCAACTGCATCGGTCACGACGGGCACAAGAACACTCGACCGTGGCGGCAGGTTCACGTGGTCCGCAATGACTCGGACGGCGGCTGGCGTCGTTTCTGTGATCCCTCCGGAGGTAGAACGGGCTTTCGCAGCGTCAACCTGTTTGCTCCAAGGTCGATCACGGCACCGTACTCACAGAGGAAGTCCATGCCAAGGATGACGTCTCTCGAACAGTCCTTGAGGACGACGAATTTCACAGGGCAGGTCTCTCCGTGGATGTCCACGCGCGCAGTACACCTTCCCACTGGTGTGATGAGATGTCCGCCGGCGGTTCGTATTTTCGGGCCATCCCACGGCGTCATCACTTTCCGAAGGCGGCGAGAGAGCTTCCCACTTAAAACGGAATAGTCTGCTCCGGTGTCGACGAGTGCCTTCGCGTCGTGGCCGTCGATGGTAACGTCGAGGTTATTCGACACCGTCGCAGAACCGTCGTTCCTATGCGTCTCGTCGCTAGTGTGGGAGCCCTCCGGCGTTTGTGGAGGATATTGGCGTCGTTCGTCATCGGCAATACCACCTCCCGGTATTGCCGCACTCAGTTTTCCCGGCGAGGCAGGGGGACAGGCTTTCTCGGCGGGACCTACGATGAGGCGATGCAGGGCGTTGTGGTGACGGCGATCGGAAACCGCGGCGGGGAGACGGTCCTGGGGATGGCGACCGGCGGAGGTATTCGGCGATGTCCCGGGGTCGCTCGCCGTAGCGTGGTCGCGGGTCGTCGGGGTGGAAGCCGCGTAGCCCCAGCTGCCGGTACGGGCAACGGCGGTAGACATGGTCGGCTTCCCCGCAATGGTAACAAAGCGGGCGTCGGTCGGCCGTTCGCCACACGTCGGTTTTCTCGGCGAGGGTCTCTCCGGGCGGACGTGCTGGACTTGTTCTTGGCGTCGAGGGTTTTGCGGCGTTGGATTGTCCCGGCGAGATGACGCCTGGTATTGACGGGCAACAGGCGGTGGGCGGCGGGCTACAGCGGCGTAGCTGAGCGTCGGCTCCTCTTGCGCCACCATGGTGCCGGGAACCTCTGGCCGGAGTGTCCGGTGAATTTCTTCATGGACAGCCTCAGCGATGGAGAGAGATGCCGGAGGAATGGCCGCAGGTAGCAACTTCTGGAGCTCCTCCCGGACGACGTCGCGGATAAACTCACGGATGTCCCGGGTACGGGCGCCGATGTCGTCGTTAAGCAGCGTGGAGGAAACGACGCCGGGATGTCGTTGGTAGTAGGAGGCGCGTGCTTGGAGGGCGCGCTCCATGTTCGTTGCCTCCGTGACAAACGCTTCGACGGTGGTCGGCGGGTTGCGGACGAGGCCCCCAAAGATGTCGTCCCTCACCCCGCGCATGAGGACACGCAGCTTCTTGTCGTCGGCGGCTTGTGGGTCGGCACGCGCGCTCAGACGCAGGACGTCTTGAACGAAGCTGGTGACGCTTTCGTTGGGGCCTTGCGTCCTCGTCCGAAGGAGGTCCTCGGCTCTCTCCCTTCGGTGCTGACTGGCGAACGTCCCTCGGAGCTCTCCTTTCAGCTGGTCCCATGATGTAATCGAGGTTTCACGATTCTCGAACCAGTGTCGCGCCGTGCCCTCGAGGGAAAAATAGACGTTTTGCAGACGCTGTTCCGGAGTCCATTGGTTGTGCAGCGCCACCCGTTCGTATTGCTGCAACCAATCTTCGACGTCTTCGTAGATCTCGCCGTGGAAGGACGTCGGTGTACGAGGGGCGACGGGCAGGTAGACGACGGGGGCGGCGGTCGGGGTCTGCGACGACTGGGGGTCCATTGTCGGCTTCGTCGACTGGTTGGTCTTCTTCGGCAGTAGACCGAATTCCGGGGGCAACCCTTGAATACGGCGGCTGGCACGATGCTCCGACGTCTTCAACGGAAGGTCGTCGGGAAATGGGGCTTGCTGAACGAGTTCTTGTAGGGGTACGCTGCACGGGTTTCGATACCCCGCACCTCCACCAGAAATGTCACGAACTGAGGTGACGACGAAGGCGAAGCAGTGAACTCAAAAATAAAGGTTTAATAGGCGAACTTGTGCCAACCAAAAATAAGTAAGAACGAAAGAGCGTCGAGGCAGCAGAAAAGCAGGCGGCGATTCGGCGGCGAAACAGAGCGCGAGCGAGACTGACTCGACAAGGTCGCGGGCAGCTGCTTATCTAGAGTGCGTCGTTATCTCGAAAGTTCGGCAAAGAAAGTTCGAGCGTCGCGCGCTCGGGGCGAGGATGAACTGGCACTTTCGAGAACAACAAAGCAAAGGGAAAGTTACAATTAGTGCGAGAATGAATGGGAATCTTCTAGAAGACCGTGACCGAGCGTTGCTTTCTCGGCTCTGCGGGCGGCAATATTGTAATTTTGTAGCGTTTTCGTCTTAAACAGTCGGATTTTACGTTTCGCGGACAAATTTATCACAAAATTGAAGGATGTTCAATGGGTAGCCCAACTTCTGTTACAATGGCAAATCTTGTTATGGAGTATGTGGAGGAAACTGTCCTTGAACAGAATGCGCACCAGATAGGGTTTTACAAACGTTATGTGGACGACACCTTTGCAATTTTAAACAAGGACCATGTTGCTGACTTTCATTTAGCTTTAAACAGCGTTGAATCATCAATTCAATTCACACATGAAGTTGGACAGATTTGTGCGCTGCCTTTTCTGGATGTAAATGTGCTCCGATATAGTACTGTCCGCTTAGATACAACTGTGTACCAGAAAGCTTGCGATACACGGCAACCTCTTAAACTTTAATTCACATCATTCCGTCGAACATAAAAGAGCTGTCGTAAAAACCCTACTACATCGATCCGAACGCATTTCTTCTAATCCTCAATTGCGCGCCTCTGAGGATGCTGTTATTGTTGACCTGTTGATGAAGCGGAGTTATCCGAAACGTTTAATTGATAACACGCGCAAGCACATGGGACAAGGAAGAAGTCAGGATAATGGAAGACTTAAGACAGGGCAAGTAACAATACCCTATTTGAAAGGTGTTTCCGAGTCTATACGCAGGGCCTTTACCCCTTTGAATATCCGCACAGCTTTCAAAACCCATCGTAAACTACGTGACCTCATTTCTAAACCTAAAAATTACACCCCCCCCCAGAGTTTCAGTGGGGTGTTGTGTATAAACTGAACTGTCCAGACTGTGACGCATCCTACATTGGAGAGACAGGCCGGAGGCGCTGCACCCGCTTAAAAGAACACAAAAGGGACGTGGCGAAGGCCACGCATGCTACAAGAGCGAAGACGGAACTCGTAGACCATTCTTGGAATACGGGGCTGCAATTTCGACTTTGAGAATGCGTCCAATCTGGCGCGTGAATAAAGGTGGGGTCCACGCAGGTTCATGGAATCATGGTTCATCCGAAGTGACTCATCGGCTTGCAACTCCAACCACGGCCCCTTCCCTGATGTGTACGGGGACTTGCTTAAATAAGACTGATGAAGTTTTTTCGCTCATTCCTGCTTGAAGGTTTCACTGATGATGTTTCCCGCATGGGAGACGAAACGTTTGATTAAATTGTTCATCTTGTTACGTCAAGTCGGCGCCATTTTTGTTTAACTTTAGGATATGTGCAGGTATTCTTCG
This sequence comes from Ixodes ricinus, assembly GCA_037355805.1. Taxonomy (NCBI): domain Eukaryota; kingdom Metazoa; phylum Arthropoda; class Arachnida; order Ixodida; family Ixodidae; genus Ixodes; species Ixodes ricinus. Next base: position 62,724 of record JAZHYW010014870.1, on the reverse strand, counting down.
CAGAAAATGGCTGCCAATCAGGAACACGAGTTTGTTCTCGGCCGCCAAGAGCAAGTATTTTCAAGGTAAGCTATTGTCCGCCTATATGAGTTTTGTGTTCCATTCCTCTTGGATGCCATTTCCTATGTGTAGTGGTCTTGCATTAGTATTTTGTTGTCTCTCTCTGCAAAAACACCCAAGTTTGACTAAGACCGGGTTTTTTCTTATACATGCAGGTCTTGGTGGCAAGCACCAGCCAATCAAGGCCAGAAGTTTGCTCTTTGCCGCTCATGGCAAGTGTTTTCAAGGTGAGTGATTGATGCCTATCTGAGTTGTGTGTTTCATTCCTCACAGACACTCTATTTCCTGTCTTTATAGTGGTCTTGTGTCAGGCTTTTGTGTCTCTGTCCGGCCAAAGCATCTGTATTAGACTAAGACTGGGTTCTTTCGGATATGTGCAGCAATTCTTGGCAGCAAGTGGCTGCCAATCTGGAACACGAGTTTGTTCTCGGCCACCAAGAGCAAGTATTTTCAAGGTCGAGCTATTGCCCGCCTATATGAGTTTCAGCATTCGTCAAGGAGCGCAAAATCAAAGCCCGGGGGTTGGCCATTGCAAAAATGTTGACTCGGAAGCGCATAGGGAGGAAGCTTTACAAAAGTATCCACCTGCCTCAACAAGTGAAACCGAAACTAAAAACGTGGGTTCCATTTGAAAAAAACAAAACATTGTCAGCCCGAGTTAACTCGGGGGCAGCACGGAGCAAACAAGCCACGGTACGAGTATGCTTGGTTCAGGCTTTTGTAGGGGTGGTCGACGACTCGGTGTTTTCTAAAAAATTATTTTTTCTAAAAGTGTGGTGGTCGAATATTCGGGGATGGGCATTGAGTCGGGATGTTAAGGTAAAATTTTCATCCACATGCCGGGATTCATGTGCCTTGTCCCCCTAGCGAGGGGGACAAGGCCTTCAAAATTTTAGGTTCGCAAAAGGGGTGCGTCAGTATTGACGTCTCATTTTACATCAGGCCTCTCAATTTAAAACGCACTATAAATGACATGCCTGAGATTCGTTTGGGTGTACTTCCTCTCAGCAAGTATATGGTTCTGTCTCAAAAGGTCTAATCTGATGTTGACCGCACCTCAGGTCTCCACCGACGATTCATCAGGACGAGACCCAACCGGGACACTAGGGAGGAGCGGCTTGAGCAAGGGAGGCTACATATACGACAGCTTCTTGCGGACAAGAACCGAAAATAGATAGATGGTGGGTGTTTCATTTGCTATGCCTTTTGGCATGCACATTCTGTTTGTTATGTTTCAAGATTCCTGCAGAGTTCAATTTCAACTATTGTAAAATACCGAGCATGCGCCCAGATCGCAGAAGAGCGCCTACCTCCTGTTTTCGGAACGATCCGCAAATAAGCAAAGGGCATACTAGACACCCATCCACCTGTTTTCAGCCATTCTCAAAATATGAAAAGAACACATCAAGCGCCCAGGTGCCGTGGCGTCCTTGCCACAATAGCGACGGTCGCGGAGCTGACAGATCCGTGCCTGGCACAAGCCATGGCATGGTCTTTGGGAACCAGGGTATCGAGATTAGAGATGTAGCACAGAAATTGGAGGCAAGCAGCGAAGGTGAGCAGAGTTAACGGAAAACAAGGATGAAGGGGGTTCCGTCGCATGAGGCATCTATGTCCCGTGCATGTAATTTTGAGTGTGCTGTAGGCGGCTACTCAAAAATAAAATTGTTACTTGTACGTAACTAATCGCAAATCTCTCTTGCAGTTTCCACAGCCCACAAGCCAGCAGGTGCCAGTTCGTTCTCGTTCGAAGGTTAGGATTCCAGATTTTCAAGTTTGCTTTGAAGCAGCAATACTGAAGCCAGACAAGCTGTTGGGCATATTTAATTGACGGAGCTCAGAACGACTGGGGACGCTTTCCTTTAATGCTTGTTTTGCTGAAATACACGTGGACAACACATTTGTCGACGTGTGTCCAGTTTTGTCGCAAGAGGCATATTATGTCACGCGCATGTAATTTTGAATTTATCCGGCTCAGTGTGCTGTAGGTGGCTACTCAAAGAAATTGCTACTTGGACGCAACTAATCGCAAATCTTTCTTGCAGTTTCCATGGCCCACAAGGCAGCAGGTGCCAGTTCATTCTCGTTCAAAGATGAGGATTATAGATTTTCTAGATTGCTCTAAGCAGGAAAACTGAAGCCAGACAAGTGGTACGGCATATTTAATTGACGTTGCTCAGAACGACTGGAGACGCTTTCACGGAAGCTTGTTTTGCTGCAATACACGCTTGTATTGCAGCAAAACAAAGTTCAGTGAAAGAGTCCCCAGTCGTTCTGAGCTCCGTCAAATAAGTATGCCGTACCGCTTGTCTGGCTTCAGTATTGCTGTAGGCGACAAAACGTGTGCCCAGTTTTGTCACAAGAGGCATATCATGTCATGCACATGTACTTTTGAATTTATCCGGCTTAGTGTGTTGTAGGTGGCTGGTCAAAGAAATTGGTACTTGGACGCAACTAATCGCAAATCTTTCTGGCAGTTTCCACGGCCTAAGAGCCAGCAGGTGCAAGTTTGTTTTTCCTTAAAGGTGAGAATTCCAGATTCCCGAAGCAGGAATACTAAAGCCAGACGACCGGTACAGCATTTTTAATTGACGGAGCTCAGAACGACTGGGGGCTCCTGCATTGAAGCTTATTTTTCTGTAATACACGCGGGCGACATTGACATGTGCCCAGTTACGACGCAAGAGGATATTTATGTCCCGCACTTGTAAATTTGAATCTTTCCGACTTAGTGTACTTTACGTGGCTACTCAAAGTAACTGCTACTTGGACGCAACTAATCGCAAATGTATCTTCCAGTTTCCACGGCCTACAAGCAAGCAAGCACCAGTTCGTTTTTCCTCAAAGGTGAGCATTCCAGATACTCTAGTTTGGTGCGAAGCAGGAATAGTGAAGCCAGACGAGCGGATACGTATATTTCATTGACCGAGCTCAGAATGACCGCAGTGGTATTGAAGCTTATTTTTCCGCAATCAACGCAGACATACTTTTGAGTCCATCCAGCTTAGTGAAGGATTGCTGCTTGTCGCGAACTAATCACAAATTTTTATCTTGCAGTTTCTATATGGCTGCAGCTAGCTGGTGCTGTTTTCATTAAAAGGTGAGGATTTCACATTCTGTTTTCAAACATCAAGTTTTTGAATGAGGGTCCTAAACAGTTAACTTTTTTTGCAGTCAATGCCAGATTCTCCAGTTCAGGAATATGTTAAATATATTTGTAATGGATAAGCCCAGTGTTTTGCTTCTTTATTCATAATCTGACAACAGAAACATTTTTTTTTATTTTATCACTCAGAAATACACACAAGGAGAGACTGCATTGCAAAGAATCGTCGTGCTGAACGTGATATTCCAACTCGTATATAGTTTTATTTGTAGCCGATATAATATATTGGATTCCAATATCCATATTACGCTAAGTACACTGGAATCGTAAACCCTTATTGGATCCCCATACGACAAATGGGGATTCAATAAGGGTTTATACGGTATGGGATTCCAATGTTTTTAGTGTATTATGGGTATTGGAATCCAATAACAAACCCTTATTGTAATACAATACAATAAATGTAACGTTTCCCAATACACTGTCCATATCGTATATGTAATACAATAAAAATATATGTTTTACCAATATCCATATTACCCTGTTCATATTGGGGTTTTCCAATAGGGTAGTGCTAGTTAAACCTCTAGCGTACAATATAATAACCCTATATAGTTATCAGTAGGCACCATTTTCAAGATCAGTAGACTCTCAGGTAGATAATAAAGGTTTCTCAAATATCTAGCCTCTCTGCGGCCCGCGTCGGCCATGTCTACGCTCGCACAGCCCTCATTTTTGCTGTCGTCCAAGCGCTTGCGTGCCTAATTTACTTTTATTCCGTCTCTCTCGGGGTGGCGGTTTCGTCGCGCGTGTCTAGTTTCCTTCTGCTTTTCTGGGCGGCGATAGTCGTCCTCCGCAAATATATGATCACCGATCAAAACACCAATAAATATGTGCGCTTACCTTTCGTCACGATGACCACCGATCAAGACAATAAATGTGTTCATACCTTTGTTCAAAATTCTGTGCTACGTCTGTCTCGTGTACTAGAACGTTTCGCCGGTCATCGATCTTCACACACTGGAATGGCTCATGATTATTTTTTTCCTGATAGCCATTAGGGAGAATAACACAGCACACTGGTTGGACGAACAAAAATTATGAGCCATTCCACTTTGTGAAGGTGGATAAACAGCGATGCTCTTTACCACACCACGCAGAGGTGACAAAATTTTGACTAAAGGAACGAGCACATTTACTCTCGATCGGTGGTAATCGGGACGAAATGTACGCCCACATGTTTATTGTTCTCGATAGTTTGTGGTCATTATTTCGCGTGGACGACTATCGCCGCCCCGAGGAGCCAGAGGAAACTAAACACGCCCGACGGGACCGCCACTCGACGTAAAGTAGACACGCGCGACAGGACCGCCACCCCGGGAGAACGGAAGGAAAGGAAACTAGGAACGCCAGCGGCTTGGAACGACGGCAAAGAGAGGGCGGCGCGAGCGTACACATGCCGACGCTTGTCGCACGGCTTAAAATCTTTGAGAAACCTTTATTATCTACTTGAGAGTCTACTCATCTTAAATATTGGGCCCATTGATAACTAATCTACTGCATAGACTTATTGCTAAATTAACCAAACACCAAGAAGAATGCAGGGAATGGTGTTCCACAAGCTGTTCGTACTTGTGCCTGCAGCAGTAACTGTTCTAAAGCAAAAGTCTAAAACAAATGGCATATTGCACGCGCGTTCTTCAACACTTTATTTTGGTTATTTACTTCGAACCCTTTCTGCAGGGAAGGCGTGCGCGTGCGGCGGTGAGAGCGTAGAGTTTTTGTTGACGCACATGAAAAATCTACGAACCCTAGCCATAAACAGCTCCGCTGTAAAGTTTTATTTATTGACAGTCGCCATGTTTCCTGGGATCCGATACCTTCAATCCAATGTTTACGTTGAACTTTATTAGGAGTTGGATCACATTTGTCTCGCATTGTGCGAAAAGTAGTCAAACTGTTTTACATATCGGCAATCTGTCCGTAACTTCTACGCTTCCAAGCTGCCAACAGCCCCTTCCCCCAACATCGGAAAAAAATGGATGGGCTATCAAAAGCTCTGCGGCACTAATAATAATATTAATAATGTTTATTATAGCGATAATATGTTATTAATAATGATTTTATTCTCGTTACATACAGATAAATATCGCTGGCCTACAGAAGCAACATCTTGCTTGTGCCTAGTGAAGGAACAACCCAGCAAAACACATAACATTGCAGCAAAAGAAAAGTACACCCAATATAATGTGACCATCAAAACCAACAGTAATGCAAAAAATGCCTCAAATTCGGAAGAACAGACGCAAATAGAGCGACAAGCAGTGAACACAAAAATAGAAGTCATGGTGAATGAAATTCGCAGCCACCACAAAAAGTATTTATACTGCCAACGTAAGACAGTACAAAACGTGATAAAATCATAGCAATGTTCAGTACTATAATGAAATGCATTTTCATTAGAGGCTCAGCAAGCTTGATAAATAGGGTTGGTAGATAGTGATTTCAACATATGTTCTTATACGCCGTGTAAATTACGGTTACTTTAAACCTCTCTGAACATCTTGGGACCATATTCATGTCATGTCGAAACTTAAACGTAGTATCGAAGCAATTTATAAACGTAAAAGATCTAGGAACATTTTTGAAAAATAAAATTGGGAGCTTTGTTGTTTATATCTCATGGAATGTTTCATACGAGGTTCCGTGTTGAACGTTTTTTACTTTTGTTTTGAAAAGCTGTATTTTGTATCTCCTCTTGTATTAAAACAATGGTCATATAATGTAAATATTTAAACTATAACACATTTATCGAAAGACCTGAACGCCAATAGTCCGATACTTACATTACAGAAAATTCTTATCCTGAACAATTATGCCGAAACGACATGCAGTATTTTCGAAACAAATTCCATATGTTGATTTCATAATAGTTATTCGTCAGGTATAATTTTACTTATTTCACACAATTACCATGCGCGAATTATTTCCAATTAGATTGAATACACTGTTGCGAATGAACTGAAATTTTGGGCGATAATTGAACCCGTTGTTAAAAAATGGGAAACACTGTAGCTAGTTTTGGCTAAATTTAGTGAAATGGTATTTGAATGAAACCAACGTAATATTGTATCTAAATGTTTTTGGCAGACTAAATCATCATCGTCATTATTTTCAGAGGGTAAAACCAGCGCCATCATATAAGCATACTCAGGTTGATTGGACTCCAGAGAACAAAATACCTAAATCGCTTGTATAAATTTTAAATAAAATTGTTTCCAGAGTGTCACCTTGTGACAAAGCACGTTCCACTTTAGCTGTACTGCTTATTTTATTTGTGATTTTATCAATTAGCAGTGTGGTTCTTATAAAAGTTATAAACCGGTTCTCAGAAACTTAATCTGTGATTTTCTTTTGAGAAACATGTAATGATTTAAGGTATCGAAAGCATTTAAAACTTATAAAAATAAGAGATAAAGTGAAGGTATTGTGGCCTAGTGCTACGTTAACTCATACAGAAAGATTCCTTGAAAGTGTAATAGTACCTTTTTTTCCTGTCGAACACCATATTGCACACTGACAAATATACAACATGTTTCACGACATCTGGTCATTCAAGTTGGCACTCACTTTTCGTTAATACGAGCCAAAACAGGGAAAATAGATATGTTTCTCTGGGTCTTTAATGTTCTTTTTTACCTTTGTTATATATATATAGTGGACGTTATCGGCGTATAATATATCGAGTGTTTCCGGGAGAAATGACAAAAGTACCTAAAATTAGTGTACTCCGGGTAAAACAATATTATAGTCGGGAACGAATTACTCGTGGTGGAGGTTCACTAGTTAAATTCAAGTTATTAATTACTCTCATAACTTGTGAAAATATACATATGGTTTATATTAAAATCTTGCTGGTCCTTATCGAGAAAACTAAACTAGTAATTTCTGAGAAAGACTTTAAGCACTTGGGTAGTGTTGTAGTGCGCTAAAGTCACTGCTTTTGTAACAAAAAGCATGTACAAGGCCGGCTTCTGATAAAATAGAGAACAATTACGCAGGCCCCCTTATCGCAACCGCTAGCCTTGTGCCTGATCCAGGAGTGATAACTTTACCCCACTACTGCGGTTCTCGTACGCTGAGAGTTTGTTTTCTGAAAGTAAATGATGTGTGAAATAAATGAATGAGATTAAATTGTTTTCGGTGTCGCTAAGCAACTTTCTAATTTGATCTACATGTCAATTTGCGCTAATTTGTAATTTATATGGTAATTTTAATACCTCAGCTAATAAATGATTAAGTATGTAGCAATTTCTTGCGTGTGTCACCACGAGTATTGCGGTCCCGAGAAAATTATATTTTAGAGCGCAGCTCTTAGGTGCCCGTTTCCGGCATCCGCAGCGTCACCGTCGCCGTCGCAGTCGGCGTAACTGCGCGTTGCTTTATGGGACGCTTCCCATAATGACGTTCCATGTGACGTCACGAGGGTCATGAGCGACGTCACGAGGGTTACGAAGGAAGAGGAGGAGGAAGGGGACAAACTTTTCCGGAAAATTTAGTGAAAAAGTTTCCGCAAAATTTAGCGGTAAAATTCCCCGCTAAATTTAGCGCAAAAAATCCCAGCTAAATTTAGCAAAACAAATTTTCCACTAAATTTCGCTGAATAAATTATTCCTTAAATGTGGAGAAAAAATATCCCCGTTGAGTTTAGCGGGAAAGTGTCCCCGCTAAATTTTGCGGAAGAATTACTCCGCTGAATCTAGCGAAATAATTTCTGCTAAATTGAAAGGAAAAAATTCCCTGCTAAAGTTTGCGAAACAATTTTCCCGCTAAGTTTAGCGGAAAAGATTTGCAGCTACATTTAGCAAAACGAATTGTCCACTAAATTTAGCGGGAAAAGATATCCCTTAAATTCGGCTAAAAAATGTCCCAGTTGAATTTAGCGGGAAAATATCGACGCTAAATTTTGCGGAGGAATTGCTCCGCTAAATTTAGCGAAAACATTTCTGCTAAATTGAGAGGAGACAATTCCTTACTAAATTTGTCGAAACAAATTTTCCGCTAAATTTAGCGGAAAAATTAACCCTCTATATTTAGCAAAACAAATTTTCCACTAAATTTCGCGGAAAAAAAATATTCTTTAAATTCGGCGAAAACATTTCCCCGTTCAATTAGCGGGAAAGTGTCCCCGCTAAATTTAGCTGAAGAATTGCTCCGCTATATTTAGCAAAATATTTTCTGCTAAATTGAGAGGAAAATATTCCCCTCTACGTTTTGTGAAACAAATTTACCGCTAAGTTCAATGGAAAAAAATTCGCCGATAAATTTAGCAGGGACATTTTTTCGATATAAATTTGCTATATTTAGCGGAAAACGTTCCTTGCTAAATTTACTGGGACAATTTTCTTCTAAGTTTAGCGGGACATTTACCTGCTAAATTTAGCAGGGAATATCTTTGCTAAATTTAGCAGACAGTTTGCCTGCCGGAGGGGAGGAGTGGAGGGGATGACGAAGAAAAAAGGCATGCCCTCTCTTCCCTCCCCTCCCTTCCTCTTCCTCCTTAAGTGCTGCGCTCTAATTCAGCATTGCAGTGAGTTGTAAACGTCTTTCACTTTTTTTTCTCGAATACACTAACAATAAGCATTTTATGTCTTCGCTGAAACACGAGGTATATTTTTATTTAATTGCAGTAAAACTTGCTTCAATTTTCAAAGTTCTAGCGAATATCAAGTATTCAATGATTTGAAATCCTGGTGATTAAGTTATTTGAAAATTATTTATAAAGATCAAAATATTATTTTTCGTTATTTCAAGTAAGCACTAGGATCAATAAAATGCCCAATATGAGGTCTTTTGTTGTGCAGCTCGCAGGACACTCTCGCACGCTGTATTGTAACTTCTAGCCCAGTATAGTTGAGATGAAGCCAAGGACGTCGTGAGCATTTTGGAAGACAGTTCCTCATAGTTCCTGATACACAGCTAGTAATATGGAACGCATTTCCACAGTAAGCTTTAACAAGTCACGCGCTAAATGATAACAGAAACAAGACAGTTGCTATGGAAATATCTTTAATCGTATAAGACATTTCCACTTAATGCTTTCTTACGTAGGGCATTTTGGATTACTCTGAATAAATTTGGGTTGATTAACTATTCTTTTGAAATAAGATGAAACAGCGTTGGCACGCCAGTAGCCATTTGCGTTTTTGAAAAACCTCTCGGAAGAGCACTTTCCTTCAGAGTCCTCAGATTCCATATTAAACAATGCCATTCCAATTTTTAAATCTGGAAATTGCTTAGTTGCTTCACAGATCTGTAGAGACAAACATAGAGAGAGTAATTTTAACGCCGGTGATTGAATTACGTTTAAATGTCTAAAATGCGTTCATTATTTGAAATGCATGACCTAAAGTTTTACATAATACATTAATTTTGTTCCTAATTTTTTTAATTACCTTAAAAAAACGTAGCTAAAAGTAGAATCACAAATTGTCAAAGTAAACATATATACGTGTCTTAACATATTCAGCTGAAAACAAAGTCCAAATGGCAACGCGGAAATTTTGAAACCTTCCTTCTTGCTTGCTGCGATGCCGCCAAGGGCAAGGGGACACAAATCAAGGGTGGATGTGTGTCCGTGTGGTAACAACGTTGTGGAATACTTTGATGGCTGATGTAAGCCACTAGAATAAAACATAATTGCGAACCAGCGCACAGGTAGACAGTTACTCAAAAATGCAAACTCAGATATATACACTAACACAGCACCGAACTATCCACTCATCTGTATTTGAAACTTCCTCTTCTTCGACACCAAGAAATATGCTGCCAGGGCAACGAACAAGAAAAGAAGTTCAAGTGGAAAACAAGACAAGGAAAGGTAAAAGAGAGGGAAGAGGACAAAATAACAAAAAAGGAAAATAGAAGACGAAGAGAGGGGAAATAGAGGAGTAGAGGAATAACTCTGCCGAGTCAAAAAATTGCAATATTTAAAAAAGGAAGTACCAAAATAATTTCGAACATGTATAAACCAAGTGATATGGTGGTCCGCTGTCAAATGCACTATTGGTATAACTAGTCCGTGTCTTACAAAAGCTTCCAATGCTACAAACAATAACTGCAAAATATAATATGGAAAAACCTGCGGATATACTGGCAAACGGTCGAAAACACCTTCTGTCTAAATAATGAAGTCATTTTCCGATAAAGAAAAGAGGACTGCTAATGCACAGGGCATCCCGTCGTACATTCTCTGCTTCTATAATTCGACAGGTAAGCCGGTTTTTAATCTTGCCTAACACAGCAGAGCTCTCCAGCCGCGCAGAAAAGCTACAATTTCCCCATTGAACCCCTAAGTGACCAGAGATAGCATTCGCAAGGTTGTTAATCTACTCATGCACGCGGTCATTTAAACACCGCCCTGTCTGTCCAATGTACGTTTTCTTTAACAAAGGGTAAACGAATAAACCACCCATTCAGCCCATGCGACAAAGTCGGATCTCTGCTTCTTTGCGCAGCTGATGATTATGATTGAAGTGCTGGTTACTTTTACAGCCAAGCTGTCCAAGTGAAGTTTTTGTAGTGCTGAAAAAAATACGTTAATGTTTGTTATGTTTGCTATTTTCTTTAAACCATTATATAGCTTGTGGATATATATGGTACGACTACGGGTCTTGGTCCTGCCTCTGGGTAATTTCGCTCCGCTACCTAACTGGAGTTCTCTGAGGAGAACCTTTGTTACCGATGTCAATACAGGAAATGGATATCCAGCGGACCTCAGCCTTGATAAATCTCAGTCGAAGCTCGTCTCCATTGAATTTAAACATGACTTGGTAATATAATTCTTAAGACATAATCTCACGATGCCTCTCTTTAAAAGCTTGGAATGTGTAGAGTTGAATGGTACGAGAGCTTTCTTCACCCTGGTCTGATATGAATAATGGATGTGATAAGGCAGGACGTACCGTCGAAGATCCTGGAATCGTTATGATCTTTCGTCCGGGCGTTCGTAAGTGAGTTTCAGAGGATTCGTTCATTTTTTAGAATTGTAGAAAACCTCTTTCATTATGGCTGTGATATTGATATTTCTGCAGCAAGGATGATTAAAATCACCGTATCTGCATACTTGCACTGCTTCGATGTATCCACTATTTGTTGTAAAATCCTGTCGTGATGTGCAAGAAAATCCTCACTACGCGCTGGATCAAAGCTGCATACTATCCGTACTCCTGTCTTTTGTAGGTAGGCATTTCCATCCCAAGCAGTGGAGGTAGGATTCAGATAGACATTGAGTAAGAAGAGAATCTGACTTTGGGAGAGACCCGCCGCGTTCATATAGGGTTTGAAACCAAGAGCGTCAATGCTTTCTTCAACACACGTAAGGAAGGATACTTTCTTGCGGTAAGGAATAATATATATCCTTAATATTGATAGAAAATATATTTAGCTCTTCGTGACGACCATCTTGTGAAAAGTCGTACTCTTCGAATCAATTTCAAACATGGTACAGACCGTCAATGTTAAGAATAATAACCTCTCATGAAAAACACTGCCACTTTTTCGCCATGTTCCCCTTTCTTACACACTGACTCCAAGAGGACATCCTTGTTTGTGGGTTTTCGAAGAGAAAGCTATTTTTTTTAAATTGACCGGTTGAAAATGTTATTAATCCAACATTTTAGTTTTGCTCAAGGAAACTTGTTTGTGGCAGTTGAAAACTAATTTAATCGCTTCTAGTGCCTTAGCACCATACGTTTCTTTGTTCATGACCTCAAAATCACCTTCTTTCTCGGCTGGCAAAAGAGCGAGCGATTGTTTTTAGGTTATCGTCTTGCTTTTTCATAAGAAGTTGTTAGAATGACGGTTGGTATCTAACAAGTAAGTCCACTCGTTCAGAATTACATACATCGACCTCAGACTCCGTAGCGCGGGTCGACACCAGTCTGACGGTGGAAAGACGCTCCGGTGCTGACAGCGTGGGTTCTACCGCAAACATTGGACCAAGATTGAGAACATTCCTCACATCTTCTGGCAGGTGGATGTTTCTGCCGATCGTATGAACTGAGTTGCTCGAAGCAGTCTCTTTCATTGGTGTACTTGCTCTCAGGCACCTTAAGGTGAGGCGCAACAAACATTCTGTCGTCCACTCACCTCAGAAGGTGTAATCTAGCCATTTTTTGCCTTAGTAAGGAGACACGTTCTCTTTCGAATGTATGTAAAGGCTATTTCTGCAGCGTCGTGCCTGTCGATGCTATTCAGAATGGAGAGTATTGCGAATTCTCTTTCCGTGGCCGACAGATGGTGCCAAGCCTCAAAGAGGGACCTGACTTCCGGTGGCTACATATGTTGTTGAACGCAGAACTCGAAGAAGCGTTTTTAGCAGATAGTATGGTAAGAGGAGTTGCAGATTCTCCAGGCTAAACGGCATCGACAGGCACGACGCTACACAAATAGCCTTTACATTGAGCTGAACGAGAACGTGTCTGCTTACTTAGGCAGAAGAAAATGGCAATATAACGGGCTCCGTAAGTGAGAAAACGATAGAAAGTTTGTTGCGGCTCACGTTGAGGCCCCTAAAAGCAACGACACGAAAGAAAGTTTATACGATCGGTAGCAACATCCATCTGCCAGAAGAACTGAGGAATGTCCTAAATCTTCGGATCAAAGTTTGCAGTCGAACCTGCGCTGTCAGCACCGCAGATGCTTTTCATTGTCAGATAAGTGTCCAGTCTCGCTACAGCGTCTGAGGTCGATAGATGCACCTCTGAAGGAGTGGACTTACTTTTGGATACAATCCGTCATTCTCACCGCTTCCCATCAGGAAGGTAGAAACTTAATTAAAGAAAAAGCCGCTTTCTTCTTAATAAACCGATTAAAACCGATAAGCCGATAAATAAGGTGGTTCTGTGGAATGCACAAAGATACATTTTGTACTTAGGCATTAGAAGCAATTGAACCAGTCTTCATCTCCTACAAACTAGTCGCCTTGAGCAAGATGAAACGAGGGGCAAGACAATACTATCCATCGCTCTATTAAAACAAAAGCTCAGCATTTTTATTGATTGTAGCAAAAATTTAAACCTTGAATTATTTCTAAGCTCAAAAACGCACAAACCAAAATGTAAACTTAGGGTCATTGTATTCGAAATAGAATAATGGCAAAATCGGTGGCATAATTTGCTCAAGTGAGGCTATATATACTAAACACTGACGATCCCTACCTTTTCGAAGTTCCTACGAGGTATTCAGCTTTGAAGGAGATCATAGTCAGGAAGAACAAATAATATTTTTCATCGATATTAAGCACATATATCATTCTTTACCCCTAGAACGTATCTTAAAGTTTGTGAAAATAACAAACGAAAAAAAACACGATCTTTTTGATGTCATACCCTTTATGAACACGGTGGGTCTTCCCGAAGTCAGTTTCTGGACTTACTCAAGATCTATTAGAAGTGTACATTTGCTGTTTGGGATGGAAATAACTTACCTACAAATGACGGTAGTATTAATAGGATCTACCATTGCACCAGTCCTTAGTGAAATATTTCTTGCACGTCACGACAGGATTCCAAAACAAATATTAAATAAATAAAATGGAGTGCAAATATTTAGGTATGTTAATGATTTTTAATCTTTCTTGCTGCAGATACCAACTTAACAGCCATTTTGGAAGAGATTCTTTACAATTTTAAGAATTGTATCAATCCTCTGACAATCCACTACGAACTTCCTGTAGAAAGATCATTACGATTTCTAAATATTGGACAGTATGCCCTAAAATAGCACATCTGTTAGTGATATAAGACTATGAGCACAGGGTGATAAACCTCTCCTACCATTCAACTCTGCTCATTCTAAGCTTGTGAATAGAGGGATAGTGAGGTCATGACTTTTGAACTCTATTACCAAGTCATGCTTACATTCAATGAAGACAAGCCTCGACGGTCACGTATCAGGATAGGGGTCCGCTGAATATCCTCTTCCCGTAGTTACGTCTTTAAGAAAGCTTCTCTTCAGAGAAATCAAGCTAGGTGGCGCCGCAAAACAATCCAGTGACAGGACAATCAGATGGGTAGTCGTGCCGTATATACAAAATTTATCTGATTGTGTAAGGTAAATAACAAACACGGCAAACGTGAATCTCGTTTTTTCGGGGGCTCATATACTTCACCGGCTCTGCGAGAAAAAGGTAAACACCTCTTCAATCGTCATCGTGCGCTGCACAAGGAAGCACATTTCCAACTTTCTCACATGTGTTGAAGGGGTGGTCGATTAGTTTCCCTTTCCCGTGAAGAGAGTAGAAAGGAGAGTACTAAAATATTGAGGTAGACTAGTTGGATGTGCCTGTTAGAAAAAGATTCTTGGAAGGTGAAGTACATACTGACGAAACAAGCGTAACTCAACTGTCGTATTAATATTCACAATATAGACGAGAGAAAGGTAGCGTTATTTTTCGTCTTTCTTTACGGCATACATTTTCCAAAATTACATCCTCTTCCCATCAAGGCAATTTCATTTATATATATACATGCGGAAAGAAAACACGAGAGAGAAACGCTACCTCTTTCCCGTTTTCTGTGTGAATATTCAAACGTCAGTTAAAAGTCAGCGCTTTTTCCGTATGTGTGTACTTGCCCGCTGCGATATTTATTTATTAAATGCATTGGAAACACTGGGTGGTGTATAAATGACAACCTGCATGAGCACAAAAACATTGCCAATGCTAAATCTGGTCACTTGGTCGTTCACTGTAGGAATAGCGGCTGTTCTGCGCGACTGGACAACTGTGCTGTGTTAGGCAAGAGTAAAACCGGCTCACCCGAGAAATTATAGAGGCCAAGAACATAAGACGGCGGGATACCCGGCGCATTATCACGCCGTATGTATTCGACAGTACGCCCTTTGTATCCACTCATTTATTTCAGAGCCCAGCTTTAAGACGCCCGTTTCCGTGTTGACCGGCGTCACCGTCGGCTTCAGTGTAACCGCGCGTTTCATTATGGGAGGTGTCTCATAATGACTTTCTTCTTTGTTTTTGAGCTTTAGAAACACGGTATCATCATCATCTGCGAGAATCAAGAGCCACGTTATTGAATATACAACACGGGCACTTCACGTCATCGTACGTGGTCTCCGAAGAGGAAAATAAACGAACGAATGAATGAACCGGAATTAATCCAATGAATCAAATAATTAAAGTTTTCAGGAACCCGCAGAAAGCCGAAAAAAGGACGGAGCCAGGATTTGAACTCTGGGCCTCCCAATGTCCGGTCGGGTGTGCTAACCACTACACCACTCCACCTCGGCTCTCTGGCGTTTCCTATCTGTCTTATTAATGCACAAGAAACGAAATGTATCCAATCGGAGGTGTCCTGGAAACACACGCCGCCGCGTGGAACGCGGTACGACGCATGGTGTCATATGGTACGTGCTCGTTTGTGCTCCAGAAATCCTCCCACTGCTTGTCTCGTCCCGTGTACATGTAGTAGTCTACTTTGTTTATGAGCTTTAGAAACACGGTATCATCATCATCTGCGAGAATCAAGAGCCACGTTATTGAATATACAACACGGGCACTTCAGGTCATCGTACGTGGTCTCCGAAGAGGAAAATAAACGAACATATGCAGATGAATGAACCGTAATTAATCCAATGAATCAAAGAATTAAAGTTTTCAGGAACCCGGAGAAAGCCGAAAAAGGGCGGAGCCATGATTTGAACTCTGGGCCTCCCAATGTCCGGTCGGGTGTGCTAACCACTACACCCCTCCACCTCGGCTCTCAGGCGTTTCCTATCTGTCTTATTAATGCACAAGAAACGAAATGTATCCAATCGGAGGTGTCCTGGAAACACACGCCGCCGCGTGGAACGCGGTACGACGCTTGGTGTCACGTGGTACGTGCTCGTTTGTGCTCCAGAAATCCTCCCACTGCTTGTCTCGTCCCGTGTACATGTAGTAGTCTTCTTTGTTTATGAGCTTTAGAAACACGGTATCATCATCATCTGCGAGAATCAAGAGCCACGTTATTGAATATACAACACGGGCACTTCACGTCATCGTACGTGGTCTCCGAAGAGGAAAATAAACGAACATATGCAGATGAATGAACCGTAATTAATCCAATGAATCAAAGAATTAAAGTTTTCAGGAACCCGCAGAAAGCCGAAAAAGGGCGGAGCCAGGATTTGAACTCTGGGCCTCCCAATGTCCGGTCGGGTGTGCTAACCACTACACCACTCCACCTCGGCTCTCTGGCGTTTCCTATCTGTCTTATTAATGCACAAGAAACGAAATGTATCCAATCGGAGGTGTCCTGGAAACACACGCCGCCGCGTGGAACGCGGTACGACGCTTGGTGTCACGTGGTACGTGCTCGTTTGTGCTCCAGAAATCCTCCCACTGTTTGTCTCGTCCCGTGTACATGTAGTAGTCTTCTTTGTTTATGAGCTTTAGAAACACGGTATCATCATCATCTGCGAGAATCAAGAGCCACGTTATTGAATATACAACACGGGCACTTCACGTCATCGTACGTGGTCTCCGAAGAGGAAAATAAACGAACATATGCAGATGAATGAACCGTAATTAATCCAATGAATCAAAGAATTAAAGGTTTCAGGAACCCGCAGAAAGCCGAAAAAAGGGCGGAGCCAGGATTTGAACTCTGGGCCTCCCAATGTCCGGTCGGGTGTGCTAACCACTACACCACTCCACCTCGGCTCTCTGGCGTTTCCTATCTGTCTTAATAATGCACAAGAAACGAAATGTATCCAATCGGAGGTGTCCTGGAAACACACGCCGCCGCGTGGAACGCGGTACGACGCTTGGTGTCACGTGGTACGTGCTCGTCTGTGCTCCAGAGATCTGTGGCATGTAATAATTCCATTTGACGCCTGAGCTACAATATCTGTCTTTTATCCGCGACTAGTTTGGTTGTCTGAACCATAGTCTTGTTCGGAACGACGAGCCGTGTCTCACACGGGAGCTGGGTGCGCGTGCTTCTCTCCGATCCTCTTTTTCTTCGCGCCAAGGTGCGCGGGTGCCGGTCGGCGTTGGGTGTTGCGTGCTGTCGTCTGTTGGACTCTTTGTCCGCCACAGGAGCTCCCCCTAGTCATGGGACGGTTTAACCGTTGCGTGGAACGATGCTGCGGAGTCGGGTTAGCGCCAAGGTGGACCCTGTTGACAGGTGATTTTCGAGCCGGTGCTGTAGCTGCACTGGTTTTTGGACGTGTTATGCTTGAGTTGTCTATCTCAGTTCTTGTGACAGTATGCGAACACGTCAAGTTATCTGATTCTGGTTCAGACGTATTAGCCATGTGAGCAGGTTTCAGTCGATCGAGGGATACGGTATCTTCCTTTCCGTTGATGTCAAGTTTGTAATATTTGGGTGCTCGCGCAATTACCTTGAAGGGTCCTGTGTATGTAGGTTGTAGTGGTCGTCGTACTGCGTCGTTGCGCACGAATACGTGGGTTGCCGTTTCCAGATAGGGGCTCACGAACACTTGTGATTGGTGTGGCTTGCGAAAAGGTACCGGTTGAAGAGACCGTATCACAGTTTTAAGCCGTGCAACGTAGTCAAGGGGATCAAGTAATTCGGTGTCTGGTGATGCCACAAAAAAATCGCCTGGTAGTCGGAGTGAAGATCCGTAAACTAACTCTGCGACGCTGCAGTTGGTGTCCTCCTTTAGTGTTGTGCGGAGTCCTAGAAGGATCATAGGAAGGGTTTCTGTCCACGACGTATTATCTGAAGCTTTTAGTGCCGTTTTCAGTTGCCGGTGGAATCTTTCGACGAGGCCATTGGAAGCAGGATGGTATGCTGTCGTCGAGATATGGTTAACGCCGAGCAGTTGTGAAAGTTTCGCGAATAATCGGCACTGGAACTGTCGGCCTCTGTCCGTTGTGATTTTTGTCGGCACACCAAAGCGACTTATCCAGGTGGACAAGAACGCTTTCGCGACCGTCTCCGCAGTTATGTCTTCGATGGGGCAGACTTCAGGCCAACGTGTGAATCGGTCAATGCAGGTTAATAAGTATCGATGTCCTCCTGACGGAGGAAGAGGGCCGACGATGTCGATGTGGACGTGTCCGAATCTTGCCTCTGGAGGATTAAAAGATGAGATCGGAGTCGTTATGTGCCGATGAATCTTGGCTCGTTGACACTTCAAGCATGTACGGGCCCAGTGGCGAACATCTGTGTTCATTCGGGGCCACACATAGCGTGCTGTAATTAAGCGTTGTGTGGCGCGAATGCCTGGATGGGATAAAGAATGATACATGTCAAATACGTTTCGTCTAAACTCGGGGGTTAGATAGGGACGATTTGTGCCTGTTGAAGTGTCACAGACCAGTGTTGTGGAAGATGAGTTCATCTGGATGTCCTTCAGAGTAAGCGTAGTCGACGATGTCTTGAGCCGTTTGAGTTCTGGGTCCACTGCTTGTGACGTAGCCAGTGCTGAAAAATCTATGGAAGGGTTTGCGGTGTACGATGTATTTACAGACACTCTTGATAGAGCGTCGGCAACGACGTTGTTCTGGCCAGAAATGTGTCTTATGTCTGTGGAAAATTCCGAGATAAAGGCAAGATGTCTGATTTCTCGAGGTGAGTGTGTAGCACTGGATGTCATTGCATACGTGAGTGGTTTGTGGTCAGTGTAGATGGAAAACTGACGACCTTCGAGCAAGTAACGGAAGTACCTGACTGAGAGGTAGATGGCCAATAGCTCTCGGCCGAATGTGCTATACCGTTTTTCGGCAGGTGATAGAGTTTTAGAGAAAAATCCAATTGGACACCATTTGCCATGAAGATACTGTTGGAACACTGCTCCAACTGCCACGTCGGAAGCGTCCACCATTAAAGAGGACGGAGCCTCGCAGTGTGGGTGGGTCAAAATAGAAGCATCAGCAAGTTGTTTCTTCACCGTGGCAAATGCAGAAGTTGCTGCGTCATTCCACGAGACAGGTGCCTTGTTGCTCGTGCTTCCTACCAAGAGAGTGTTGAGTGGTGTCAGCGTTGCTGCTGCATGTGGTAAAAAACGGCGGTAGAAGTTTAGAAGTCCTAGAAATTCTCGTAGTTGTTTCACCGTTTTTGGTGTAGGAAAGTCACGAATTGCTTGTACTCGTGACTGAAGTGGATGGATTCCTTTTTGGTCGAGGTGATGGCCGAGGAAATCAAGTTCTGGTACGCCAAATTCGCATTTTTCGATTTGTATGGTAATGCCATAGTTGTCCAGTCTTGAAAAAATGGTGTGAAGATGTTTTTGATGTTCTTCTGGAGTGCGGCTGAAGACAAGGACGTCGTCCAAGTAGGCGAAACAGAACGAGAGTCCTCGCAGTATTTGGTCCATAAAGCGTTGGAATGTCTGCGCAGCATTACGCAGGCCGAAAGGCATGCGTAGAAATTCGAACAGGCCGAATGGTGTGATGATCGCCGTTTTGTGAATATCGGCGGGCTCCACGGGGATCTGGTGATAGGCTTTTATGAGGTCAATCTTAGAAAAGATTGTTGATCCTGCTATGGCACCAGTGAAGTCATGGATGTGCGGGATGGGATAGCGATCAGGGATAGTGGCTTTGTTAAGAGCCCTGTAATCGCCGCACGGTCTCCAGTCGCCTGTTTTTTGGGAACCATATGGAGAGGAGAAGACCAGTTGCTGGAAGACGGTCGTACCAGGCCAAGTTCGAGCATATGATTGAACTCATTCTTGGCAACCTGGTAGCGGTCTGGAGCAAGGCGGCGTGGGCGGGAGAACGCGGGAGGGCCGGTTGTCTCGATGCAATGGGTTACAGTGTGTTTGACAGGTCGTTCAGTTATAGATGGGCGTGTTATGGCAGGAAATTCTGCGAGAATGTTTTGCCATGGAGAATCAATCGTGATCTTTGAAATGGTGGGGCTAATTAGTGGTTCCCCTGAGCACAATCCTTGGATGCTGAGTTGCGTGTTTGCATCAATCAGTTTTTTACAGCGAACATCCACAATGAGATTGAAGAAACGTAGGAAGTCGGCGCCTATAATGGGACGAGTTACTTCAGCGACTAGAAACACCCAACGAAAGGTGCGGTGGAGGTTAATATCGAGTGTGAGCGATCTTTCTCCAAATGTTGCGATGGAGGAACCATTTGCAGCCTGAAGTGACGGACAGCTTTGGCGGTGTCGGCGGTCCTCTGCACTTGGAGGAATTACACTGATCTCCGCTCCTGTGTCGATTAAGAAATACATTTTTGTGTTTTTCTCCGTAATAAAGAAAAGACGGCTGATATCAGGTACCACTGCATTTGCCGTCTTTAATGCGTGGTTCGGAAGTTTCCCTGGTAAGCGCAGGGAGGAATGCAGCGGCGGGCTTGCTCTCCAAATTTTTGGTGGTACCAGCAGTGTCGATTAGGTTCCACGGCGGGTGTTCTACTTGTCCGGGGTCGTCCCGTTTGAGGTCGCCAGTTCGGTGATCTCTGATCGTTGCTTATTGAGCGTGGCTCAGCCAGCCGAAGGGAGGACACTTCGGTGTTAAGTTGGTCCACCTTTTCTGAAAGTTGTGAGACGACGGCGTTGAGTTTCTCAATAGGGTCCTTGCTCGGAGGTGATGATGGTCCGGTTGTACCAAGAGCTGATATGGTAGGTGCATTGACCTCTATGATCCTGTCTGCCATGCGAGCTAAGGCCTCGGTAGATGTTATTTCTGAGGCGGTCAGGATCATACGGACGTTGCTTGGGAGCCGTTGAAGGAAAAGTTCTCTGAAAATTGATGCCTCGACTGTGTCAGGCTGGTCACCAAGCAGTTGGTGCATTCGTCGTAAGAGGTCTGTTGGTTTTCGATCTCCTAACTCTTCTGTCGTCAAGAGCTGTTGTAGGCGGCGTTGTTCGGATTCCGTGGTGCGGTGAATAAGTTCTTCTTTAACGGCGATCATATGAGTTGTCGGGAGGTGCACGTAGAATGTCGCGAACTATTGCGGCAGTGGCTTGAGGTAGCGCAGCTATTACGAAGTCGAACCGGGACCTTTGCGATGCAATCCGGTGTGTCCGAAATAGGGCCTCGACGTGTAGAAACCAGAGTTCTGCGTCGCCATTCCAAAAGGCGGGAAGCTTGAAGTTTGTGCTGCCGATGTTCGCAGCCAGCAAGGAAGGTTCACCGGTGGAGGCATCGGTGTGTAGTCTTGGGTCCGTCATTTCAGCAGTTGTAGGTTAGCACAACTAACTAGCAGGTAGGGGTTCGACGTCCGGGTCACCAGTTTGTGGCATGTAATAATTCCATTTGACGCCTGAGCTACAATATCTGTCTTTTATCCGCGACTAGTTTGGTTGTCTGAACCATAGTCTTGTTCGGAACGACGAGCCGTGTCTCACACGGGAGCTGGGTGCGCGTGCTTCTCTTCGATCCTCTTTTTCTTCGCGCCAAGGTGCGCGGGTGCCGGTCGGCGTTGGGTGTTGCGTGCTGTCGTCTGTTGGACTCTTTGTCCGTCACAGATCCTCCCACTGCTTGTCTCGTCCCGTGTACATGTAGTAGTCTTCTTTGTTTATGAGCTTTAGAAACACGGTATCATCATCATCTGCGAGAATCAAGAGCCACGTTATTGAATATACAACACGGGCACTTCACGTCATCGTACGTGGTCTCCGAAGAGGAAAATAAACGAACATATGCAGATGAATGAACCGTAATTAATCCAATGAATCAAAGAATTAAAGTTTTCAGGAACCCGCAGAAAGCCGAAAAAGGGCGGAGCCAGGATTTGAACTCTGGGCCTCCCAATGTCCGGTCGGGTGTGCTAACCACTACACCAATCCACCTCGGCTCTCTGGCGTTTCCTATCTGTCTTATTAATGCACAAGAAACGAAATGTATCCAATCGGAGGTGTTCTGGAAACACACGCCGCCGCGTGGAACGCGGTACGATGCTTGGTGTCACGTGGTACGTGCTCGTTTGTGCTCCAGAAATCCTCCCACTGCTTGTCTCGTCCCGTGTACATGTAGTAGTCTTCTTTGTTTATGAGCTTTAGAAACACGGTATCATCATCATCTGCGAGAATCAAGAGCCACGTTATTGAATATACAACACGGGCACTTCACGTCATCGTACGTGGTCTCCGAAGAGGAAAATAAACGAACATATGCAGATGAATGAACCGTAATTAATCCAATGAATCAAAGAATTAAAGGTTTCAGGAACCCGCAGAAAGCCGAAAAAAGGGCGGAGCCAGGATTTGATCTCTGGGCCTCCCAATGTCCGGTCGGGTGTGCTAACCACTACACCACTCCACCTCGGCTCTCTGGCGTTTCCTATCTGTCTTATTAATGCACAAGAAACGAAATGTATCCAATCGGAGGTGTCCTGGAAACACACGCCGCCGCGTGGAACGCGGTACGACGCTTGGTGTCACGTGGTACGTGCTCGTTTGTGCTCCAGAAATCCTCCCACTGCTTGTCTCGTCCCGTGTACATGTAGTAGTCTTCTTTGTTTATGAGCTTTAGAAACACGGTATCATCATCATCTGCGAGAATCAAGAGCCACGTTATTGAATATACAACACGGGCACTTCACGTCATCGTACGTGGTCTCCGAAGAGGAAAATAAACGAACATATGCAGATGAATGAACCGTAATTAATCCAATGAATCAAATAATTAAAGTTTTCAGGTATATATATATATATATATATATATATATATATATATATATATATATATATATATATATATATATATATATTTGAGTCAAAGTTGAGTACTGTCGGAGTTACTAATACGAAGTTTAGTACGTTGTTTCGAGCGGGGACCGCTCTGTCATGCCACGTTTGGGCGTGCATGACTGGTAGGTGTGCTATCAGTGCTTATCAGAAGCGAGCTCAAGCGGTCACGAGGGTGATCTTGATAGCGGATGGAACAGGCTGATAAAGAAGCGGAAAAAGGGTTTTCTAAGTAGGTTGGATCCGGGCGTGGTGACGGAAGGTTATATCTCGACACGACGGGATGGAATAAATCATCTGAAACTATTTGGACAAAAGTCTTCACTGGCGCAGTCGACCGGATGAAAAAAAATCGTGAGGGAACGCAGCTTTTAAGCATACGTCGAAATGCCCACATCGGACCAACGGCCCACGGATCAGGGCACCGGCGGAAACGCCAACTGAAGTGTTCACGTCGCAGAGGTGGAAGTTAGGAACGTGACTAGAGCAACGCCGCAGAAAGTGGAAACTCGGCAAGCAACCCCGTGAAACTTCAACCAAACCGGCCATGCTACAAAAAGTGGAAGCTGGAGATCTTTCGGCGAAGCGTCACCGAAGCGCCTCCGTGAAAGTGGAGACTTCAACCGAAGCATCTACGCTGGAAAAAAATGGAAGCGGGGGAGTTTCGTGGAGACGTCACCGGAAGTGAACAGAGCGGCTGCCTACGAAACGTCACCGCCTGAAACATCACCGTCTGACTGAGCAACGTCGACAGCCAGGAGACAAGGAAGAACTGCAAAATCAAAAGAAAGGGGGTGGGGACAACGACATGAAGAGGAGCAACGCGCAAGTGGTGAAGTGAAGAGGCTGCTGAGGGGACATCTCGGGGTCACATCCTGTTAGGACAGTTAAAAGTACTCGGGGGTAACACCTGATGAACCCACTACAGCCGGAGCAACTGGTAGCAGAGTGTCGGAAAGCCTGGGGTGCAGCCTGCCGCCCAATTGGAGAGCGTCTGTGAAGGTAAGAGGCATCGAGTGGTGATTGGGGGTGTGGCTGATGATAACTCGTTCGAAGGCTAAAGCAGAGCAGAAAATGAGTGACGACGATCTAGACGGGAAGCGGGCTGTCGGTGGGGCATTGGGGGACGAGAGAATGAAAGAACATGCCGAGCTGCAACTACGGCTTGAGGAAAAAAGAATAGAGCGAATACAGTTAGAGTTGGAAATGGCACGGCTGAAACATAGCTCGGCAACGAAAAAAGATCAGAGTTACCAACCAAAAGAGCTAGCGACAGAGATTATGCAGTTCTTTAAGATGCTTGCGAACGTTCTTAGTCGCATACCGAGAGAAGAGGAAATGGTGCCGGGATGGTTTGATACTGTCGATAGTGTGTGGGAGGCCTTCAAGGTTCCCAAAAATGTACAAACAATGGTACTACTCCCGTATTTATCGGAGAGAGTTAGGCACATAGCAAGGGACGGCGAAACTCTCGGATTCTTGCAGTATCCGGAGGTAAAAACAAAGGTGCTTGAACTTTTGCAACTGTCCCCTGATGAATACCGAAGGCTGTGTTCACAAACGCGAAAAGAAAGGGAAATGAGCCCTGGACACAGTTGGCGGAAAGAGTGCGTGGCAACCTTGACTATTATGTTCGTAGCAGAAAGGTCGAGAACTTTGGTGATTTGAAAGAGTTGTTCATTGCGGACAGGGTGAAAGAGATATTGAGCGAAGATGCTCATACTTTTGTTACTCTTCGCGAAGGAGATGACCTGTTACGGCCTACTGGTATAGCAAAGTGGGCACAAGTCTATGATGAAAGTAATAAATTAAAGGGAGACAGTGGGAAAAGGTTCAGTAAACCGGCCGAGCGACAGAGATTTGAAGGGAATGCAACACGGGGTCCATTCCCGTCCAGAAAGTGCTTCGGGTGCGGATCGCTAGGCCACCTTGCCAGATCATGCCCAGATTTCGAAAAGAAAGTTGCGGCAAGAGTGGAGAAGGTAGAGGGAGATGTCAGCGGAATTGTAAAAGAAGCCAAATTGATAAAATTAGAGCTTTGTGTAGATAGACTGCCAGTCAGACTAGATTCTGGAGCGGATATTACAGTAATCCGAAAATTGTTACTACCTGAGAGACGAGATCAACAAAAGGGCAAAATAAACTAAGAGGTGCCTTTTGGCATGAAATCGAGGAGGAGTTGGTTCACGTACCATGCCGCTTGGCAGATACAAGCAGAGTTGGCAATCAGCAACAGAAACTGGTACTCTGTGCTCTAACAGATGAGCTTGCGTCGGGCTTAAATTTACTGTAAACGCGAACAGATTATGAGGACCTTAAAGCAGTGTGGGATGAAGAGCTTGAGTGAGATTACTTGGGTGCAAACATGGAACGAGGAGAGAAGAAGTTTTTATAGCCACCTCTGGTACGCAGTACGGAGGGAATATCTAATGTGGACAACGGTGAAACACCGCGAGCGGGGGCCTTCTGCATTGATAGCGAGGGGTACAAAGAAAGCGGAGCAGCAGAAACAGACGACAGCACAGGCAAAACGGATAGCCGCGTGGAGCAGACATTCCAGGATAGTCGTCTACTCTTTCGAAAAGAACAACGAGAAGATGAATCATTGCGTACGTTGCAGAAATATGCTAAAGCGCGTAGTCACGGTTTCACAGAGATCGAAGGCCTACTGTTCCACGAAGAGTCAATGAATAAACAGTTAGTCATGCAAGTAGTGCTGCCAAAAGACAGGCACAGACAAGTGTTGCAGGTAGCACATGACTTGCCGGTAGGGGGCCATTTCTCTTTCAAAAAGGTGAAACAAAGAATAAAGAATTTGTTTTATTGGCCGGAAATGGATGACGACATACGGGAGTACTGTAGGACCTGTGAAAGCTGTTAACTGACAGCAAGAGAGAGGACAAAGGATCGGTAACCGATACAACCACTAACAAGACCACAGGTTCCTTTCCAGAGGGTAGTAACGGACTGCGTGGGGCCCATAGATCCACCCTCAGCTAAAGGCTACAAATACGCTGTCTGTATCGTTGATGTGTGTACCCGGTTGCCGGAAGTCATATGCATGCCATCTCTCACAGCTAAAGCAACCTGCGATGCCTTACTGGAAGTTTTTCTCGAATGGGTACCCCAGAGGTTATTTCTTCTGATCAAGGTAGCAACTTTACAGCCGGATTTCCACGAGAACTGATGGCTCGACTTGGGATTTCGCCAAGGTTTTCTACACCGGGTCATCCAGAGATTAATTGTTTGGTAGAACGATGGAACCAAACGTTCAAGGGAATGTTGATACAGGTAATTGCTGAACATGGGAGAGGATGGGACAGGTATGTACCCTGCCTAATGTGGGCATACCGAGAAGTACCAAGCGAAACGACAGGTGCGTCGCCATTCGAGTTAATGTATGGTCGTGTCCATAATGGTTCTCTGGCTTTTCTTAGAAAATCCTAGACGGGAGAATGGACCCCCCAGTGACGTTAAATCAAGGCGCAGAAAAATATCTCCTGGACCTGAGGAGGCAAATGATGAGTGTAGCAAAAATAGCGGACGAACGGGCACAGGGACAGCAACGGGTATATGCCACACAGTACAACCTAAGAGCAGTGCCAGTCTTTTCAAAAAGGAGAAGTGGTTCTAATGTTAAACACAGAAGCTACAAGCAAAATGGAGGCCAGGTGGGTGGGTCCGATATCGATTGTTGAACGGAAGAGGGACAACAGCTACGTTGTTGAGCTAAAGGGAGGACAGAGGAAGTGGGTACATGCAAATAAGTTGCGTCCCTACTATGCAACAACAAACGCTGTGGGGGTGATTTTTGAAGATCGGGACTTTGGGAGCGTGGAGGAGACCCAATTTGACGAAAATGAAAATCAAAGTAGCACGGTATGCCAGACGGGTATCCAGCTAACGAACTTGAGTGAGGGACAGAGGCAACAGATACTCAGCTTTGGTAAAAGAAAGGGAAGCGGCAGTTTCAAATACGCCAGGAAAGAGCGCGGTGGGACGGCACAAAATAACGCTGATCGAAAATGCTACAATGAAAAGGATCTATCCCTACCGGGTCCCCATGAAACTTCGAGAAGAAGTGGATCGTCAGATACAACAATTGATAGGCTGGGGACAGATCTATCCAACAGAGTCCAGTTTTGCACATCCGGTTGTATGTGTCGCCAAAAAGGACGGGAAAGTTAGGTTGTGTATAGATTATAGGCAATTAAACTCGGTAACTGAAACGGACGTCTTTCCAATGCAAAACGTAAAAGAACAGTTGTGGCGCGTAGCCAAAGCCCAATTCATCTCTGTTTTGGACCTAACCAGAGGGTACTGGCAAATCAAAATGGAAAAAAAGTCTCAGCCCTGTACCGCGTTCGTAACTGCTCAAGGCCACTACGCGTGAACTGTAATGTCATATGGGCTTAAAAATTCAGCAGCGACGTTTCAAAGAACAATGAACGAAGTGTAAAGACCTCATGTAATGTATGCCTGCGCATACATTGATGACATCGCAGTTTTTTCTAACAGTTGGCAAGAACACGTGGAACAGCTTGGCAAGGTGCAAGACACATTAGAAGCTGCCGGGCTTACAATCAACCTGAAGAAATGTCGGTTCGGACAAGGAAGAGTAAAGTACCTAGGCCATGAAATAGGCTCTGGTTTTCACGCACCAGACCCAGAAAGGGTTGCCGCGATTGAAAACTTAAGACTGCCAGAGAACAAAAAACAGTTGAGGAGTCTCTTAGGATTGATTAACTATTATCGAGACTATATTGAAGGGTATTCAGAAATAGTGCTTCCACTGACAGTGTTGACGAGAAAGGAAGTACCGAATGCACTCCCATGGGGTGAAAAAGAACAAGACGCCTTTGAAACGGCGAAGAGGAAATTGATGGAACTGCCGAAACTTGCAGCCCCATCGTTGACGGGGAGGTTTATTTTGTCGACAGACGCGTCGGAGAAAGCGGTCCCCGCGTGCTTATCGCAGAAGAGCGACGGCGGGAAAGAACTGCCGGTTGCGTTCTTGAGCCGAAAGTTGAGTGGTACACAAAGTAGGTGGTCAACAATCGAGAGAGAAGCATTTGCAATTGTATGGGCACTAGAACAGTTGGAAACTTGGTTGTTCGGATCGGAAATTTTGGTTCGCTCTGATCACAATCCATTGCGGTACGTAGGAACATCGTCGCCAAACAGCGCACGGTTAACACGCTGCGCATTGTCCCTGCAAGCGTATAGCTTACAGATAGAACATGCGAAGGTGACCAAAAATGTGCCGGCAGACGCCCTATCTCGACTGGGTCGGGCCTGAGCATTTTGGGGGTGTAGCGAGACGAAACAGTCGGTTTAATTCCAGTCCACACCTCTATCGTCACTCGATGCGCCTTACTGGAAAAAAAAACAGTGCAAAGTGACGCGGTTTTTGTAACTATCGTTTATTTTACCCGTTATTCGGGCCTCTTCTACTATATGTATTGTATTTGTTGGAAAAAAAAGTGTAAAGCGACTCTGTTTTTGTAACTATATTTTATTTTTCCTCGTCTTTCAGGTGCCTTCTACTATGTATTGTAATTTGTGCACATGCTGTGTATGTAGGCCTCTGTTATCCTAATAATGTGAAAAAAAGGTTTCAGATGAAGGATAGACATGTCATGCCACGCTTAGGCGTGCATGACTGGTAGGTGTGCTATCAGTGCTTATCAGAAGCGAGCTCCAGCGGTCACGAGGGTGATGTTGATAGCGGATGGAACAGGCCGATAAAGAAGCGGAAAAAGGGTTTTCTGAGTAGGTTGGATGTGGGCGTGGTGACGGAAGGTTGTATCTCGACACGACGGGATGGAATAAATCATCTGAAACTATTTGGACAACAGTCTTCACTCGCTCGAAAGGTCGGAATAATATATATATATATATATATATATATATATATATATATATATATATATATATATATATATATATATATATATATATTTATACTTGTTTAGAGGTTTAACGTATAGACGGATAATTTACACACTAATTCAGATTCAGAAGTGCTTTTATTCACACTCTGTGGCTCCCTAGTGCTTGGAATAGCTTCTTGGTGAGCTATTCCAAGCTCTGCAAAAGGAGGGGCATCTTTCCACCTTTTGCAGGCTGTAAAGCTGTGGCTTGCACAGCTCTAGCAGGTCGCACCTCGCTCACCGGCTCATCGCGAAGCATAAGTGCTTCATGAGTCACACCACACTGTAGGGCCATATAGGGTCGGGTCACAGCAGTTGGGACCATTCGTCACTGCACTCAGGTATGGTATGGTGGCATTGTCGGGTCATGAAGCAGGGGTAAAACTTGAAAATGCTGATCTTCATCACATTTGAAACAAATTTGTTATTACTTTTGTGTCAATTGGTCAGCATTTTAAGGGTAAGAAAACAAGCAGCAGCGAGAGCAAAAAAAATTGAAAGGCGCTTTTACTGAGAATTTATTACGAGCACTACACTCCGTTTCACCTGATGTTGTACCGCAGCGGAGCCTAAAACGTGAGATCATAGCGTTGGTAGCTGCCCTTAATGCACAAGAGCTTGTGCCGCTGAGATCTGCCCCGGAGTAAGGAGCTCGTGCTTGTGGCCTTTTCTGCGGTACATCATAAGATGAAACAGTATTGGAAGCCGCGGAGTATAATTGAAATGTTTCTAAAGGTAAATTAGCCTATGAATTATGTGCTAGTGCCACAAAAATCGAAAAACTACAGTTAGAAATATAATTAACAGGTGTAAAAATATACACCAGGAGGACTTCAGCCAGAACTAAACTGTCTAAGTTTGAAATTTGACACCTTAAACCACTCGGAACCACCCAATTTTATTTCCAGGTCGTTTATCGAGGTATATGAATTTCGTTTGCAGCTGTCGGCTCCAAGAGAGATTGCCTTATTTTTATTTACTTTACTTTTTCCACCAAATGGTACAAGTGACGAAGAATAGAACATCATTAGTCGGCCGAGGCACTGTGCTTGCATCAGGGCAAGCTAGCCTATCCTGCTGGGCTCATATTTTGTTTCATCACCCGTTTTGGATTCTGTTGTTGCTCAAAAAATGAAAAGAAAAAAAACTGTGACATATTCTGACTTGTTTTGGTGTGCAGGTACACTTGGCAGTAAACTCTGCTAAATGAGGCAAAATATATATTATACTTTTTTTCGCAAATATGCATTGTTATAGCAAAATGAGCTACACTATTTGACTAAGGTGAAACAGAACGATCCTCTCCACCTGGGTCTGTTTTCATCTCTCGCAGACACTATTTCCTGCTTTTTGTGGTTTGTATCAGACTTTTGTGTCTCTGTCCGGCCAAAGCATCTGTGTTAGAATAAGACTGGGCTCTTTAGGATATGTATGCAAAAATATTCCAAAAGCCGTGAATCAAAATGATAGAAAAAACTCTGCCGACTTGACATCACACGATAAACAATTTAATCAAACGTTTCGTCTCCTATACGGGAACATCATCAGTGAAACCTTCAAGCAGGAATAAGCGAAAAAACTTCAACAGTCCTATTTAAGCTAGTCCGCGTACATATCGGGGAGGGGGCCACGGTTGGAGTCGCAAGCCGATGAGTCACTTCGAATGAACCATGATTCCATGAATCTGCGTGGACTCCACCTTTGTTCACGCGCCAGAGTGGACGCATTCTCAAAGTCGAAACTGTGACCCGTATTCCAACAATGTTCTACGAGTTTTGTCTTCGCTCTTGTAGCATGCGTGGCCTTCGCCACGTCTCTTTTGTGTTCCTTTAGGCGGGTGCAGCGCCTCCATCCTGTCTTTCCAATGTAGGATGCGTCACAGTCTAGACAGTTCAGTTCATACACAGCACCGCACTGAAACTCTGGGGGAGTGTAATCTTTAGGTTTAGAAATGAGGTCACGTAGTTTACGATGGGGTTTGAAAGATGTGCGGATATTCAAATGGGCGAGGGCGCTACGAATAGACTCGGAAAAACCTTTCAAATAGGGTATTGTTACTTGCCCTGTCTTAAGTCTTCCATTATCCTGACTTCTTCGTCCCATGTGCTTGCGCGTGTTATCAATAAAACGTTTCAGATAATTCCGCTTCATCAACAGGTCAACAATAACAGCATCCTCAGAAGCGCGCAATTGAGGATTAGAAGAAATGCGTTCGGACCGATGTAGTAGGGTTTTTACGACAGCCCTTTTATATTCGACGGAACGATGTGAGTTAAAGTTTAAGAGGTTGCCTGTATCGCAAGCTTTGCGGTAAACAGTTGTATCTAAGCGGGCAGTACTATTTCGGAGCACATTAACATCCGGAAAAGGCAGCGCACAATTCTGTTCAAATTCATGTGTGAATTGAATTGATGTTTCAACGCTGTTTAAAGCTAAATGAAAGTCAGCAACATGGTCCTTGTTTAAAATTACAAAAGTGTCGTCCACATAACGTTTGTAAAACCCTATCTGGTACACAATCTGTTCAAGGACAGTTTCCTCCTCATACACCATAACAAGATTTGCCCTTGTAACAGAAATTCGGCTACCCATTGGACATCCTTCAATTTGGTGATAAATTTGTCCGCGAAACGTAAAATGCGACTGTTTAAGACAAAAACGCAGCAAAATTACAACATCATCCACCGTTAACGATATGCGTGAGGGGAGGCTGTCATCCTTACGTTAGCGTGTTTCAGCTATCTCAACGGCCCGAGAGGTGGGGACATTCGTAAACAAGGACACAACATCAAATGAAACCGTTATGTCGTCTTCATCTAGGACGTGATACCGAACCAGACCGATGAATTCTTGTGAATTCCGTACTGCTAAACCTTTTTTTCCTGTGACCGGAGTGATGAGTTCGACCAGATATTTTGACAGATTGTACGTCGGAGACCCAATGAATGAAACAATAGGACGCAGCGGGCACTCGGGTTTGTGAATTTTGGGGAGACCATACAATTTAGGTGTGGATCCGACGGAAGAAAAAAAACGACGGTACATGGCATCGTCTAGGCGTTTCTTCTTTTTAGATCGCGGAGGTGATCAACAAGGGATCTCTCAGATTTAGGAGTAGGATCCCGTGGTAACGTCACAAAATGCGCTGTGTCGTTAAGAACCACCCGCATTTCTTCAGAGTAAATGTTTTTATCGAAGTATTACAGTGCCTTTCCCCTTATCAGCTGTAAGAATCATAATTGATTGACCCGATTTAAGATCCCGTTGTGCCGACTGCTCCACCTTGCTTAGATTCAATGGTGTTACTTTAGCATTGTTAAGCATAGGTCGATATGCGGCTGCGGGCCAGATTAATCCCGGTCGTATCCTGTAGGTGACGAAGTGCCTCCTCAATTTAGATTATAAAATCTCTTTTGGGAACTACACGTGGGGCTAGAGCGAAATCAAGACCTTTCTAAAGAAGACTTACATGACCAGGGAGAGCTGCTTCGATGACAAGTTGTAGACCGCTGATGCCGGTTATGTGGGGACCTTTGGAATTAGTTGTTACAGTTTCTTGTCATGGGTGTCCGTGCAATTGATATTTTCCATTTTTTGAAGTTAGACGGGAATTAGAATTCATCAGGCCTGAACTTCAAAAATTTCGCAACTCCCCGTAAATACACACCATCACGGTAGCTCTGCCCGTGCCTCGTGGTCTCTCATTCCATCTCCTTTCACCCTTTCCATCTCCCGTTTTCTTTCCCTTTATCACCTTTCCATCTCCCAGTTTTTCTTTCCGTCCCCCATATCACCGTTTCCATCTCCCAGTTATCCTTCCCCTTATCAACCTATCTTAGTCGGGGTCTC
Organism: Ixodes ricinus; assembly: GCA_037355805.1. Classification (NCBI taxonomy): domain Eukaryota; kingdom Metazoa; phylum Arthropoda; class Arachnida; order Ixodida; family Ixodidae; genus Ixodes; species Ixodes ricinus. The sequence goes on along the minus strand of JAZHYW010014870.1, from coordinate 30,097 downwards.
GTTCAGGGTGCAATGTCTCTGCCCAAAATAAACGTCGCTTGCTAAATGAAAGGAAGTGGTTGTCCTGTGCTTGTCCTCCGTGTTTTATTCTTTCAATTTTATGTATTCATGTTCAACCCGCTCGCCTTCACCAGTCATACCAAATTTAAAATCAATTTTCTCAAAAAACTTTTTTTTTTCTGAAATGTAGGTATGATGGTTGTCTACACGAGAAGTTGAAAAAGTGTGTATTTTGTTTGTATGTTTTATATTTAAGCATCAATATCGTAGAAAAACGTGTTTTTACGGCTTGCGATGAACTTGCGAATTGCGCGTCTTTACAAACTTGAAAATATTTTTGCCTTTTTTTTCAAAGTTCCCACATAAAAATGAAATACAATATTTCCACCCTGTTATATTTATTGATCATTTAAATTTTATTCTAGGTGGCAAGCTACATTGGAGGAGTTCAAAGGAGAACGCAACGCTTCTTAACAGACCAGCAGGCGTCGTAAATTTTTAATGTGAAGAAATCGGCAGAAGTTGTATCTATTCGGGGCCCTCATCGGCCTATATGAACGCCCCACCCTTTCGGAACCAGCAGATGACCACGACCTTTCGCTCTCGTTGTGTTAGATAGGACGGCCCGTGACAGTAAAGCGAGCAGCGCACCCTGTGTCACGAGGAGTGAACAGGTACGAATGTGTCGTTGATGCGGCGAGTAGTGACGGCCACACAGGAGTCAGTCAGTCAGAATATTCCAGAAGGGAAAGCAAAGAAACTGTTGCCTGGGAGGATGAAGACACCACGGCCTTACAATATCGACGGTGAAAAACAGTTCTGCCGGCCAAAACAACGCCGTGTTCGCGCTAAAACCGGCGGTGCGGGACAACCCCGCAGACGCGCACACGAAGATGGGCCGGTTCCGTTAGGGATGTGGGAACATTTGGACACGAGCCATCCGTGCACGCGTGGAACGATACCGCGTTTTTGAACAAGCTTCGAGCGCCCTATCCTTGAAACGGTCGTGCTCTATATCTCTCCGCGGTGTTCCGATAGTACCGAAGGGCTTTCTCTTTTGGAACCAGCAAAGCCCGGAGACTAGTTGGGTCCAAGTCAGCCTCCTTGCAACTATAACCGTTTGTGAAGAGTGGTCTTTTCTCGAGATGAAATGATAGCGCCGGCTGAGGTGTTCTTTTGAAAATCTAAACTAATAGTATAATAATAGCCCTAGTAATTGTGTGTAATACATTTTATTGCGTTGAAAATTTATGAGTACGTTGACACATAAAAAAGATGAATTATCTAACACTGAACACGAAAGTAACTTCTGTTGAATATAAGGGTGCAGTGCAATGAATTGTCTTCTCACACAAAACAACAAAAAACATGTTTTACGTGCATAATCTGAGAAACACTCGTGTTTTTGTCTTTTTGCAATGACAGTAGCAATACATATCAAGAAGAAACAGCTGTACTGATCCTGTCATATTGCTGCGAGAATATGCAAGAGCATAATAATGACCTAGTTATGATATCACCAGTGAACGAAAAAAGCAGTTCAGTTAAATATTCAAATGAACGTTTGAGAAAGCAAGCCTCTATCGTCCACAAAAAATTAACAACGAGATGGGTGCCTCAGTCCCTGCAACGGAGACGAAAGGGCGACTTAACTAAATAGCCCACATCCATTGTGTTCATGAAGGCGCTTTGTGCAGAAAAATTCTATGCCACAACAGGCAATGAAATCCCTATCCCCCCAAAAAAAATTGAATTTTATTAATAGCCTAAATTTAGCCAAAGAAAAAGAACAGGGAAACAGAAGTACAGGAGGCGATGAAATGAGAACATGCAGTGACGTCAGATTGTAGACTTTTGATCGGAAGGTGTAGCAAGTAGACACAAAGGCTATCTGTATTTTCCCCTGCCCGCCGTCTCCCCAATCAGAGGGAGGAAGAGCGTGGTCAGCTTCGCCTGGAGGGTCTGGTGTTCAAGCGTGCTCGCTCTGATCTTCTATCATTCGCTGGTTCTCCCTTAAATATTGTCAAAGCTTTTGCATAAAAAATGTTTTGACAACAAAATAAAAAACAAAAAGTGGTTGGTACTCACCTTCCAACTTAGTGTTTCAGGATCATCATAACTTAACCCCCATTTCATCCAAGTGCTGAACCCGAATCGAGTGTGCTGGGGATCGTTAGAGCTAGTGGATTTGTAGTTATATTTAGAGGCGCAGGCCTGTTAAAGAAAAAAAAATAATTCTTAATATAAAGGAGAAATGTAATATTTTTTGCATAAGCATGCGTCTTTCTACACAGACTCCCTGTTTCTAGGCTCTTAGGCAGCATACCAGAGAAATGCTTTTTGGGGGCCTTATGAGGTTTTGCGTCAAAACGATAGTTTGTGCCGAAGTACTGGGGTAGTTTTTCTGGCCTTCATCTGCTTCGCCACATAATTGTCAAACTGCCAGGCATGTGCCAAAAATGCCACGTATCAGCCTGAACAGCTAGAAGTAAGCTTAGCACTGGTATTTCTTCGGAAACTGAGGACCAAAGATGCCAGGTGACAACCGTACTCCCACGCATTGAAGACTGACTCTTGCTCTTTGTTGGCAAATCCTGACCACAATATCGAAACTCTATTGGGAGGATTGGTGGCTGAGTGAGCTAGCGCACACCAGCTGGGAGCACGAGGGGCATAAGCTCGCGTTGCCGAATCCAGGAATCCTAGGTTGAATTTACGCCCCTGCCCGTTTCGATCTGGATGAGCATCGTAGCGGCGTGCGGTCGTGTATCACTACTGCGTGGTGAACGTCAAAGGCCCCAGGATAGCAGGTGTACTGCTATCTACACATCTACAGCTCATCTTCAGCTGGAATAAAAGGCGCACGTTGAATCAGACTAAGTTTGAGGCTGCCTTACTTACACACAACACATTTTTTCACCGAATTGCAAGCCATAATGTATTACGTTTTATTAAAATTTTGGCTTTTTGAGGATTTCAAAGGTGTAAACATCAACGAGATTTGAAACTTCACAAGGAGGAGGTTTATTTCGTAAAGAAAGAACAGCAACAACCTAAGCAGCTGGGTACGAGTGGCAAATGAGAGAGGGATCCACAGACATGCTACCGATGCCAAAAAAACATTAGGCTTACTCCTGCCCTTTTCGAAACTCACGGTGCAGTTTCTGCCACAAGAAGTGGCATATCGAAAGGCCTGTTTTAAAAAAGTCAAGAACGGAGCACCTAGAGCGGACGGCACATAGCCTCGATCAGCCAGTCGAGCTACCTGATTTGGACGATGATCATTCAAATACGCCAGGGAGCCTGCATCAGCTGAATGTGGTTAGAGCACTAAGTACGCTGCCAAAGTTTTGGTGACACTGATAATTGAAAAAAATGCTCGAATTCAAAGTCGACACCGGAGCTGCTTCCTCAATCGTCAGCGAAGCTACTTATCGCGATCTATTGCCGAAGAATGCCCCTAAGCTAAACCAGGAACGGCCTGGCCCTCAAGACATGGTCAGTCAATGGCTTACAAGTGCTTGGAATGGCAAGTGTACACGTCCGAGATAAGTCTAAGCATTACATCTTGCCTTTGGTTGTGACACAAGGCTCAGGTTGCAGTCTTTTAGGACTGAACTTGTTTCGAGACCTAAAAATTCGCTTGAGTGGACTCCACCACCTCGGCGGTGGAGTCGGGACACAAAGGGCTTGTAGTAAATCTGGAATTAAAACGAGGCGCGACTCCCACTTCCTCAAAGCACGACCCGTGCTTTTAGCACTGCGCACCATGGTGGAGGCCGAGTTGCGGAGCCTCGAGCATCAAAGAAATTTTGGAATCGCCGCAACACTCCTAGTGTGCCACGCCGGTGGTTCTAGTACGAAAGAAAGACGGCACCATCTGGCTATCCGGAGATTACCGAAGCACGGTAAACAAGGAACCAAAGCTCGCAGTGTATCCGATGCCAACAGATCCCAAAAACCTGGCAAATTTGCAAAGAAGTTTGGTATTTTTACGCTAGAACTCTCAAAAGCATATCAGAAGTTGCAACTGACAACAGAAACGGCTGACGTGTTGACCATCAACACCATAAAAACTTCTATTGAGTCAACATGATGCCACCTGGCGTCGCAGCTGCTCCAGCAATTTTCTAAAGATTAATGGCAACTGTTCTTGCAGGAATCTCAAGTATCGGGATATACCTCGATGATGAGGTTATCAGCGGGGCAAACAATACAGAGCACATGACGAGACTGGTCACAACATTAACGCGATTCGCTGAAGCTGGTCTACGACGAAATATATGTAAGTGTAGCTTCGCAGTCAGGCAAGTAAAATACCAGGAACACACCATCGATGCCGCCGGGAGACACCCGACAAAGGAATAACTCAAAGCTATCCACGAGATGCCGGAGCCGGCATGTCGAACAACGCTACAGTCGTTTTTCTGACTTATAGCATTTTACGACCGATTTTTTGGCAAAAGGGGCAACAATTGCTAAATATTTCTACGCACTGCTACAGAAAGGCATACCTTGGAAATGAAAAGAAAATCATCGACGAGCTTTTCTTCAGCTGAAACAGGGTATCGCACAACGTATGGTCCTCGCGCACTACGAGGATAACTAAACCTTGATCGTGTCATGTGGCGCTTCCCCTACGTCGTCGGCGCAGTATTAGCACAACTAGTTGCAGGTGGAAATAAGGCTCCGATCGTGTTCGAATGGAGAAAGCACGGCAAAGCTGAAAAAAACTACTCGCAATTGGACCATGAAGTGCTGGCTATTATTTTCGTCATGAACCGTTTTCATCGCTATGTCACGGAACGTCACGTGAAAATAATCGCGGACCACAAACCATTGTTGGGGATGATGGGCCTGAAATACCCAGTACCGAATGTGCTTTCGCCACGCACGACAGACTAATGCATCATCCTAGCGCCCTATGAATATGACTTAATCTACAGAGCGGTAAAACGCAATCAAAACGCGGACGCTTTGAACCGACTGCCATTGCCAGAAAAGCAGGACGAAGAGGATTTCAGCGGCAATGTCCTGATGTTGGAGGCACAGACGAAATATTTCATGACTGCAAAAGAACCGGAAGACAAGACAGGAATGGATTCCACTCTGGCTGCGGTGCTTAAAGCTGTCCGAAATGGCGAGGTAAAGGGACTGGTAGGCCATCGGTTCAACGCGTACAAGCTCAAGGCAACATAATTTTCTATCCATTGTGGTTGTCTCACCAAGGGGGCGGGGGGCGTGGTAATCCCAGCGTGAACGAGACCTGAGGCTATTTGACGCGTACATACAGGAAACCAAGGCATCAAAACCATGAAGGCCTACGCCCGAAACTACGTGTGGTGACCAGGTATAGACAAAGAGATCGAATTATGCGTAGCTAAATGTGAGAAGAGCCAACTACACCAGAAAGCACCGCCAAAAGTCACCTGTCCCAACTCGGACCGACCTACAGCACCATGGGACATCATCCATTTGGATTTCGCTGGGCCATTAACAAAACAACTTGATCTTGTCGTGGTAGATGTATACTCTAAATGGTTAGAGGTGTGCGCAGTGCGGAACATGACGTAACTTTATTTGTGAATTGCAGAGAATTTTTTCGACGTTCGGCATACCACCTAAAGTAATGTCGGATAACGGAAACGATTTTATATCGCAAGAGATAAGAACATTTTATCTCTCGAATGGCATCAGAACGATAATAAGCGCCCTTTATCACCCTGCAACAAGTGGCCGAGCCGAAAAATATACCTCAATAAAAGAAGGATCTGGAGAAGGGAGAAAGAGACGGGGTGAAATGTACGCTGGCACGGTTTTATGGACGCAGCACACCACGGTACACACTGCGACGGGCAAGACGCGAGATAGGATGCGACTGGGTCGAGACTTGCCATCAGCGCTACAGAAACTTCTTCAGGGGCCTAGTTATCATCCTCCAACAACGTTGACAGCTTCGGTTTCGACAGGCACGCATGACTTTTTTGTTGGTTAGGCCGTGTGAATCAGGAAATTCCGAAGCGGAAGGACATGGACAGCTGGCGTCAATACAAGCCGTCTAGGTCCCCGGTCGTGGATGATCGACACCCATGAGGGGCAGGAAAAAGGCACATGTATCATATTCGTCCATGGAATTGCACCTCGCAGTACAGAAACAGCAGTACGCCCGCTAAAATGTGGGACTTGATCCTGGAGCCCGACGAGCCGTCATACGCACCGCCGAAGCAAGAGATGGCACGTACACCTATGTGGCCGGAGACATCACGTACGCCTCCGAGGCCCAAGCCCGCGCGTATTGAACCACACTAACGCACCAGCTACAATGTGCGAAGACCCCCGGAAAGATAAGTAGTCGCAACTAAGTGTGAGGGTTGTACAAGGTACCGTCGGGTGACCAGGATATTGCCTGAAAGGACCCCCGCGCTTTCAAGAGCACGGGACGGGTGCACTGTTTTTTGGGTCACGATATGGACATCGCAGGCGCCATTCAAGGAATGTCCGGACGCTTGTGTACGCCAAGCTTGAGTCCTTGCCGGGGATACTTAACACAAATGTTACGACGATGTAGACTGGAATCACTTTAGAGTAGATGAGGAGTCGCTAGAATTGAATTTTTTACAGGCTTTCACAACGATGAATCTGGTTTAAAGAAAGACATACATTTTGCCACCTGCGTAGCGCTTAGAAAGGTTAAATCACTCAAACAATATTTGATCATATATGGCTTAATATAACAGATCTGTGTATTGATCGGTTTGTACGAAATGTCGACGATTGGAATTCACTGCCGTCATACTGGTTACGTGCTCAAACGTATGATAGTTTTGTAAATCCCACCGGTAAACAACAGCTCCAGTAATATGCACCAACCAAGGGCTGCGATATGAAGCCAGCAGAAATGACTTTAGTACTCCTGCCATAGACGCAAATGCGCCGAATCGCAGCAACGAAGCCAAGAGAAACTACTTTAAAGCATGGTGTTCGGCATGTACTAAAACTGCCCCTCCTTGAAAAACAAAATTGTCCGTGGTTTTCGCATTGCGACTCTAAACGTTAAAGAATGTTCAAATGAAAAATACTGTTAATTACAGAGGCTCGCTGTTAAATAACACTATGATTTTTGGCCGTGCAGGAAACTATATAGTCAGCTGATGAAAAGGTAAAGCGATTTTTAACTTTATTTTTTTAAAAGATAGGATATATGGGTAAGCCACGCCATTGGGTATTGTGGGCACCATGGCGGCTTACCAGCCCAGTTGCCCAACTACGGGGCACAGGTGGCGAAATTCCCCGCTTGACGGCGGAGTCATGCCGGCAACGCGCACTTCGCACGCGCCACCTAGAGAACGCGGATTAGCGGCGGCGCGAGGGCAGTCGGTGCCCGGATTCAAGCGTCGTTGGTTACGATGCTAGTGTATTGACCGTCTCGTCCATGCCCAGTTAAACGCAGCTTCTTGTCCTTGACACGGCTTGCTTCGTGTTATTCCACCGGGTGGAGTATGTAGCAAAGCAAACTGACCACAGTATTAACGGGGTGTATTCTGTTAATTTAAAATAATGTAGAGCTGTCCCACTTCGCGCTATGAAGCGATTTTTCTGGTAGACATATCTGTGATCTTGAACTCATGATGATTAGAGTTGAGAGTGATATGTCTTTAGGCTCCAAATGACGAAAACAAGCGAGATATCTGTTTAATATTTTATATACCACACATTCTGACAAAATCATTATTCTTGGCGATATAATTGTGTTGAAGGTAAAAATAATCGTATAGCTAACAACGCAGGTCTCGAAGAAAGTGAGCATTTATACTTGTCTTAATTGGGGACTTTGATGGGTTTGATGCTGCTAGCAGTTAATAAGCTCGAAGGCATAATTTTATCTTTGGAAATATAAATGCTCATTTCATCCACAAAGAAACCCAATAAAATAAGATGCATAAGTGTAAAAATATACGCACTCACGGATGAAAAGATATAAGAAAATTACAAGTGGGGGAGGGTTAGGCCCAGCTTACAAGTTCGGTATGGATCAGTGGCCGCTAGATGGTGTAGATGCCCTGGGGTTTGGTTGAGGCAAGTGGCAAGATTGGTTTAGGGAGAAGAAAACCTGTTAAAACCGTTTTAACAGGTTTTAAGATGTTTCTTGGTTTTAGCGGGACCCTCCTTTGCAGCGGAAGTTTTCGTTCCTTACAGTTCACACGGAAAGGATAAAAACACAAAAATATACGAGGGACAAACACACACATGAAAGAACTGTGTGTGTCTGTCCCTTGTATATTTTCTGTTTTTATCCTTTTCGTGTGAACGCACTCTGCTAAGTGTACCTATTCACGTTCCTGTTGGTGCAAGATGTGAAGACCTTCTCTGCTCTCAAAATAGTCAAGTCAGTCCCGGCTGGATGGGCGGCAAGACCCGTCGGGGAGCAGCAGACTGTGTTGGTCCTCTTGAGGCCCCGTTGAGGACGGAGGCCGAAAGTATTCGCCCTGCCCAGCCTGATTAGATTGGCTCACGCCACTAACTCTCACGCCGCCTGTCCTTTTTTTTCTTCTTCCCACGCGCAATACTTTTTCTTCTGTTCGGGATTTCTCATGGCGAGATACCCCTCCCCCCCCGCCACAAAAAAAAAAGTGTTTTTGCATTTTTTTAGATGCAAAAGGAAAACGTTAGACACACGGTAGTTGATTCCTTGTCTTGACTACTAAAAATACGAAGTACTAAACCACGCTATTCAACAATATTTAGACTGACATTTATCATAATTTTATCTAAGCAGCGAAATCAATCTAAACACTTCAAACAAATAAAAGCACGACTCATGTAATCACCCCCCCTCCCCCGTTGTCAGTTCCCTTTACGTAATCAACCGAAAACTCATACTCTCGAAAAAGCAAACTTCACCTCAAGTACCTATTGCTTATACTTTTATTTTATGCAGGTTTTGAAGCGCTGATTGTCGGTCTGAACAATGTACGTTTTATGTACAGATACACATAGAACTTCAAAATGACCCAGAGTCACGTTAGAGCTTCCATTTTAATGGTGGGATCGTGTTTTCTCTGGGCAGAAACTTCCTACTAACACACCCAATGGTTTACAAGAGCGACGTACCATTTGTCTGCATTATCATAGTGCCAAGACATCTGTCTGAGGCGTCGGTTCGAAGTACAAACTATCTGGTGAAATATTGGGCCTTAAAAATTGGCCCAACAAAAAAATGCCGTTTCAACTCCTGGAACAAATCTTGTTTTGCGATATAAGATACCTTATTTGGCTCCTTAATTTTAGTCAGCTCTACAAAGGCCAAATCTTCTATGCATATTTTGAAATAAGCTGCCGTTAATAAACATTCAGTCTCCAAAAAGCCCTCACTCGCTTTTTTGTTGTGAAACTCTTCGCCCCCACACTCTTATCTAAGGTGTCTGGGAAAGAAGCGAGTGCTCTGTGTCATAGATTGTGACATGGCTCATACCAACTCTGCATTTACTATGCTGTACAGTAAGCCCCACGAACTCCAATTAGCCGAAGCACGGTCAAGAGTTCTTCCCAAGTGTCCGTTGCAATGCGGACATCATTAATATAGTGTGACACACACTGAAATATGCACAACACCTCTCTCACCAGTGGTGGGAAAACTACCGACGCAGTTTTAATATCAAAAGGCACGTACCTATTTCTGTAACGTCCTGATTATGGGGTACAGGCCGTGTTCTCCTTGGAGTAGCTGGACAAGGAGATCTACCATCCCCCTTTGAGAGGTCCAGTTTGGAAAAATCAAATTTATGGCCAACTTCGGCAAACGGCATCGATTCGCGGAATAGGTTCGGGGTTCGAAACAAAAATATCATTAAGCCGCCGAAAGTCAATACACACACGGTAGGTTTTGTCCGGCTTTTTTACAAACATTTTTGGAGAAAAGCACGCTGATGTATACTTTTCTATCCTCTGCAACATAGCATTTCGTTCACTTTCTCTTAGATTATCTGTTTGCAAAGAAGTCGTATATCGAGGCGTGCAATCGGCGCTTCTGTTATTAGTTGTATCTGGCATTATAAAATTTGTACCTCGCCGGGATATCCATGGATAACTTGAATTTCTCTAAGATGTTCACAACTTCATTTTTTTGCCCGTTGCTTAAATAATATGCTACTCTAACTTTTTATTTCGCGGTGTGAAGTTTTTGTCAAGACAGTGGAGCGGTTAATTAACAGGCGTGTTGTCAATAGTTTTCACTGAGGAATCCTTGTCTGCTGTTGTTCTAATTGGTGCTAGTTCTTCGTACCACTTGTTCTTGTGTACGTGTGTTTGGTATCATGTCCAAGGTTTATCTCGTAATCAACCGCGGTTCTTCCGCACTATAACCTTGTAAGGACCTTTTCCGTTCAGAATGAGTTTGGTCCTCTACGACGGAATCAACAGCAGGGTGTAAAATCCTACTTAAAGCGCTGGTCGTTCTCTGTTTTGGTCATACACGTTGTAGTACTTCTTTACACTCGACAGATTGTTATGAGCCGGCTCAGTCGTCTTTTTAGGTGATTGGGCCATTGCATCACGTACACGAACATCCTATTGAGATTTTTGTCCACCTCGTCTCGCGGCAAATTAATTTTAAGACCGTCAATGACGAACGTAATCAAGTCAAGTGAAGAAAATCCAAAACTAGATTGCGGCACTTCACGATACACAAAGAGGAGGGGCGCTCAGTAGCAATCCCAACAACTAGGCTTTTCTGGGCTCATCTTAGACAACATGTCGGTCTCGCAGAGGTGCCATTGTACCGCTCGCTCTACTAAACAATTACACATTGAGTGATAGGGAGTGGTTTGCAATTTCTTAATGAACAGCGGTCAAGTCAAGTCCTACTTTTGACCAGATATGAAGCTAGTGCCTCGATCTGAACGGATCTGCTTGGACAAAGCTACACAACAAAAAATCTCCCACAGTCCCTCTGCGGCAGCACAGGAGTTTCAAGGTGGGAATACCACTGCATCCGGATACAGCATGAAAAAATCTACATCTGTCAAGATGTAACGGTTTCCACCCTCTGACGTAGCTGGCAAAAGACCTACAAGGTCTTCATTCAGTTTCAAAAGGGGTGTCGATGATTGGTGTCCTTCCCAGTGGTGATTACTTAAGTTTGGACACAGCCTTATGATATAGATCGCGTGACTTTTACAAACCCTTTGACAGTTTCTTGTATTCCCGACCGATAAACTGCATCTAACACTACGTCGGTGGTCCATCTTATGCCTTGGTGGCCTGCTATCTCACTATTATGAGCTACCTGAAGGACCTATCCTCTCAACGACTCTGATGAAACCGCTTCTTTGAAGCGCATCCCACATTTTCGCTCAAAGCAACGATGCAAAATACAGTTAGAAAAGTAAAAATGTATGTGTACCCACACATATTGTGCTCTGCATCTGTTAAACTCTTTTAGGGCATGCATTGAGTGCAGCGATTTTTTCTCGTCCTCTTAATACTACAGTGTCAATTCCCTTTCCATATTTACTTGGAGTCGGTTTCCCCTTCGTAGAATTTGCTTTCTTCACAGGAATATTTTGATTTGATGGCGAAACAGCCTCGTGTGACTTGTGTGCATGTTCTCCTGTTTCTTTCATGACTTGATTTACCGGGCTGCCCATTTGACGCTTGTCTTACCAACATCTCGTGCTCTTTTAACGTTCCCGAAAATTAGGTCTTAAAGGGAGCACTCCACTCGACACATTTTACCAACACGTCTCCTGTGAATTATAGAGAGCGTAAGTACACCCTTGCTTCCTGTGAGTCTTAAGATGTTCTATCTACTGGAGGGGTGTCCAACCTCCCCGTGATAATGGAATCTTCTATCAAGCTTCGACGGATGATAACCGTGTTCCTAGCGGTGTCTTGTAACACACTTACCGACTGCTCGTTTAATAGACCGCTTCAATCTGGCATGGTCTGTGCATGGCTGAGTTCGCAAGTTTCTCGGTCCAAGGCAACTAACATTTCGTGTGACCGTCGACACAGGTCGAGTTCAATTACTTTGTGGAACCATCTGGGAGTATTTCTTTATCAGAGATTTAATTTACGAAGCACATTACACTTGACTTAAGGTGTCGTTTCCGAGGCCAATATTTGTATACCTGTCCCTCTCTGTCATACGGCACACGATAGAATATTTTCTGAATCTTTATCCTACAGAGTGCAGCCTCGTTTCGCATGCGTCCACACAGAAACTCTTCGGTCTCAGTAATTAAAAACGTCGGCGTTTGCTTTGTTTCTTGAGATTGCAGTAGACTTTGTGTCTTTGTTTTTGAATGATAAGAGGCATTTTAGCTGTCGTGCGATCTGCAGCCTCAACCATTCCTCTGATCGTCGTGCAGTCTCTATTTCTAAAGCATAGAGTTATTACAATAAACGCTAGAGGCTCAGCTGGCGCTAGTGTGCTGTTGCATTTTGAAGCAGACAGCAAGCAGTCAGAAATTGACTTCCGGTAATGCATTTCTATGGGAAAAAGCGAGTGCATTTTCTCTCTGCGCTCGATTATAAGAGCAAATATCAAGAATAATTTGTACGTACTTGGCACATTGGAACATTTCTCAGTCACGCAGACGAAATAATTGGTCAGTTACAGCATTTTTCTTTGAAATTCGTGGCATTAAAAACGGTGTTAAAACCGCTTCGTACGTGTATTTATGTGCACTGTCGGACACTGTTAGCGCGAACACGGCGTCGACGCTTTCCAACATGGGGGATATACGTGCCAAACGAACGAAGGACATGTGAAAACCAGAGAGACGGCAAGAACTACGCAGTAACACTGGATAAGTAACTCCTTGTGCACGCAGACGATCAAAATAAATTGAAAGCCACGTAATATAGTCAGATTTGCAATAAATAAGTACTGCTTCATTCTTTCTGCTCATGAATATGTGCGAAGATGCTTGTTCTGGGTTCAAATCATCACCCGCACGCTCCAAATCTTTGCAAATGGGGGAGCCAGAGAGCAGGTGCCCGATAAAAACTGCCCGACATAGGAAATAATAAAACGACACACCTTTCGTAGCTCACATGCTTTATTTTTTGCGTTCGAATGTTTCTTTAACCGATCGTAAAGATGCACGACGGAGTCATTTTCATCCAATGACAGGACGGGCATATTAGTAATATATAAGCACCACCGAAATGCTAGCAAACCTTGAACACACTCTACATTCCTTTCGATCGTTAGTTTGCTTAGAATCGTCGCTCGTTTTCACATACCTTCCTTGAAACAGAGGTTTGGGCCTGAAATAGAGCGAAGTTTAGCATCGTTCAGTGGTAAAGAAAAATGCTGTAACTAAAGCAATTACACTTTCACAATACCAATAAAGGTACATACTATCCGGTACAACCGAAATGACAAAAGTTATTTATGTTATTTTCCGGCGAAGAGACAAAATTCACGCGCGTTTTCCCATAGGAATACACAGGAGGCTGGAAATGTAGACTGCATGCTGTCTGCTTCAATTTGCAACCGGAAGTCCCGTAGACACTAGCGCCAGCTGAGCCTCTAGCGTTTATTGTAATAAATCTATGTTCTAAAGAAGATGGCTGCCCTTGCATGATATTGCTAAATGAACTGCTCTCCAAGAATCTTTTTTCCTCGAGGGTTCATATCACGAAGGGGTTCCAACACTTTTCATCAATCTCTCAAAACAACCACGGAAACGAACAGCGGAATTCCTCAGCATCTTTCTTTTTATTTGGTTTTGAATTTTTCCATGTTTCGCGATATCTTTCTGAGGTGAGGTGAATTTTTTTCCAGAAGTGCTTTGTTGGTCGCTTCATACCTCATGGAGTACTTTGGTGATAATGTCCCATATACGCTTGAGAAATTTCCCCGTGAGGCACACGCGGAGAGCAGTCGCCCACGTCGGTACCGGTCAGTTCTCTCACGATCCATGCATTTGAATCGCTTTAAATACGCGTTGATGTCGTATCGGCTGTTGCCAGAGGGATATATTATCTTGCACGAACGAATGATTGCTCGTTCTGGCTCCCTTGTCATCGTCGCTTTTGGAGGTACCTCCAGAAGCAGTTTGAGTGTCGGCCTCGGCTAGCCATAATCGGATGTCAAGTGCTCGTTCTTCACTTCTGCTCTTTCGCTTAAAGCAGTCCTCTCGGAAGCTCTCTTCTTTTTCTTTTCTCAAAAAACCTCTTATTCGCGTGCCAGAATCCTTTCTTTGCGTTTGTGATCCTGTTGCTCCTCAAACACATATTTGCAAATAATTTCGTTGCACTCCTAGCTACTTTACGTATTATATCATCGCTATATAAGAAATTCATTTAACATGCCTCCACCAACGATGCAGACATGTCTCCTTCTGTCGCGGCCGTCCAATTGTCGCAGTGTATCTTGTGATTTACATATGCTAATAAGCTAGACGAGAAACAGTTGAATCGTTGAAATAAAAATACTCGTGAATAAAAATAGAAATAAAGGAAAGAGAATCATAAATACGCAAATATAGACAATCAAAAATGAGAAATGATGGCAAAAAAAAATGTTCGAGAAGGGGTAGGGTTTTGGTAGAGCACGAAGAGTTTGGTTTAGATCATTGGCCGCAGGCTGGTGTGATTGCCACGGGGTCGAATTGAGGCGGGTGGCGAAGAGCGCTTCGGTCTTGAGGTCTCGCTTGGTGTTGGCCGGATCTTGATTTGCAGCGGGAGTACGCGTTCTTGCTGGGCGCAAAAGGGGGAGACTGTTTCTGCCTCCAACAAATTGGAGTTCAGTCCGGAGCCAATTGGCACCGAGACCCATTGGGATGCAGCAGACTTGTTTGGTCTTCCTGAGGCCTGGCCGGCAACGGAGGTACAGCAATTCCGCACTTCCCAGCCTGGCTCGATTTCCCGCACCGCTCACTTTCACGCCGATTGTCCTTTTCTTTCTCTCGTGCACGTTTTATCTTTTCTGTTTTGAGTCGGTCATGATATTAACACGCTCGGTTAGATAGGGTGTATAGCTATTTAGAGCTCATATGCGAATTGCGCGCATATGCCTTTGACCCAGTTTACATTTTAGAGCACTGCATGGTCTCTGTAACAGTTGGGGTCGATGGGAAGCTATGGAAGCTTAACTCCAAGCTGATTTCAGAGTAAACGTGTATAGCTGACACTCGGCAACTTCTCAGAACTATTCCGACTCGGAGCCGGCACTATACGCCTCGCAAGTGGGCTTATTTTCGTATCTGCACATGAGAAAGAAGGTAGCGGTGACGTCAGAACGCCGAGCCCTGATTGGCTGATCGCGCCCCATATCTCAGCGTCGTCTGCTCCTTTGCAACGTCGTCTGCTCGCAACGTCATCTGCGTCTGTCTTACCTTTCCCGCGACTTTCGGAAGCGCAGGTCTTTACGATCGAGCTCGACTTCGCCTTTCAGAGAGGGCAGACGAAATAACTCAAGCGGTACGCTGTTTTTGTCCAACAACTAGCAGACGCGCATTAAGGAGAGAAGTCAATGGACTTACTGGCGAGGTGTCCCGAGGCGCCGAGGTTTGTTTGCTAAGAACCGAGAGTGAGGGTGGTTAGTGTGTGCAAGTTCCCTCCTAAATACGTTTTCCCTCCTTTCGTTTGCGGCGAGACTCCTCACTATTTAACGGCGTCGGCGGGTTGGCGCAGTTAACGTCGTCTGCTTTATGTCTGCTAGTCAAAGCGATGGCTGCTTTACCTTTCCTGCGTCTGTCGGAGATTCACCGCTTTTTCACAGGCAAGAGTCACCGCTGCCTCGGAAAACAAGGAGATGACAAGAGGAAGAGATTGACCTCTTAATCTAAAATTGAGGTCAGCGATCAAAGTATAATACGGGAAGGGTTCACAAGGGTCGCGCGGGCATATTCCATTCAGCACGCCAGCCGGTCGTGGGCAGACCGTCTTGGCGAAGGACCGTCGGAGCACCGCTGCGCTTAGTCGAATAGCTTGCTAGGCCTATCTGCCGAGCTCGATTGGTCGGGGTCAGTGGAATCGTGGCCGTTGGAGCATTTCCCGGGTGTTTGTGGATACATCGATCTTGTTCGTCGTGGTTTATTTCAAGTACATTTTACTTTTTTTCTTGATGCTTGTAGTCGGGACGCGTGAGAAGAGCACGTACAAAAATAAACGTCCGTTGGTCGTCGCGACTAAGTAACTGAGCGACGCTGTCGGCCATGCTGATTTGATCATAAGACGTGCGTAAGACAGCTGCGGAGTTGTCGTAGGATTCCGTCGTAGCCTGCGCAAAACCTACGATAATTCAATTTCGTGAATACGAATTTGTTCTTACGTTTTGTCTTACGCACATTTTTGGCGTAAGGTCGTTTCGTGAATCTGGCCTCTGCACTTTCGAAAGTCGCAGGAAAGGTAAGACAGACGCAGAGAGACGTTGCGAGCAGACGACGTTGCAAAGGAGCGGACGACGCTCAGATAGGGGGTCCGATCAGCCAATCAGGGTTAGGCGTTCTGACGTCACCGCTACCCCCTGCGCAAAAGCAGACGAACTTGCCCACCGCATAATGGGTGATTCAAGACGCGGCCAGTTTCTTTAAATCGACCGCAAAATATGGTTTCTTAACCTATCGCGCTACGACTTTGTGCAGCGTTGCCCACAGATGGTTTATTTTTTGTAATATTTGCAAAGAGCAAACTTATCTGAGGAACAAGTAGAGAAATAAAAAGGCTTAGCTCCTATGGAAACGCAAAGAAGCCACCGGTCTTTCAATATTACGGCGCCGCTTCGCACGGGAGACAAGAGATGGCGCAAGCGGTCGCGATGCCATTTACCGCCAATAAACGAGCATACGTCGCCGAGGGTTTGCGGCTTTGGCAGACAATTTCTTTGAAACAAAAGCGGCGTGATCTTTTTTTGATATCAGTTGCCAATGCAATATTTAATGATCCTTACTAATAAAACACATTGAATGGACAGATAATCGATAAAATATGGTTTGTCGGGATATTTTGACTAGTTTCTTTTTGCGGTACTTATGTCGTCTGCTTTGCAGTTCCTTCTTGTTACTGCGCCTGTTTTTTCTTCTGCGACTCTCGCCGCCTGCGGAACGCGTGCCGCTTTTAAGTCGAAACGTTCGTCTGCTAAAGGCGCCGGTACTCGGCGACGTATGGCTTGTTCGTTGGCGGCAGTTGGCATTGCGACCGCTAGCGCCATCTCTTGTCTCCCGTGCGAAGCGGCGTCGTATTGTTTGAAGACCGGTAGCTTAGCTGCGTTTCCATAGGAGCTACGCCTTTTTCTTTTTTTACATTTTCTTCAAATAAGTTTTCTCTTTGCAAATTTCATAAGAAAAATGCACCATCTGTGGGCAACGTTGCACAAAATGGTAGCGCGATAGGTTAAGAAACCGAATTTTGTGGTTGATTTGGAGAGCCTGGAGCCTGCAACAAAGAAACTACTGAATGAGCTGCGTCTTTTCCACCAGTCCAATCACCCTGTTCCAGTACAAGGGGCGAAATATATTAGTTTCGTTGAAGCTCAACTAAATCGTCTGTAGCAAAGGCGCTATCAGAGAGTGAAGTACACTCCCGAGCGAAGCGCTCCTTCCTTGGGGAGAGAAGTCTAAAAAAAATGCAATGACAGATGAGAAACACCACACCGTGACAAAGAGAATTTCTTTAGAAATCAAACATAAGAATATGAATCTCACCCATAAACAGAAGATCCAGCATGTGTTTGTTGAATATTACCGCACACTCTTTGGAGAAAATAGAGGCGGCCCCGACAAGAAACACCTCTCGGAGCTGATAGAGCCGCTCATTTGATTAGGCGAACACCAGCTAAACAGTCTAGAAGGCGTCATGAGTCTAACAAAAAAGAAACATTCTAATAACTCCCTCGCTAAAAAAATGCTTGGCCGTCGCCGTACTATTTATGAGTTCTGAACCACACATAAATAAGAAATAGACCCAAATTTCCAAGTAGTTTTTCGAGATACTTAGAATCTAAACGGAAGTGCCGCCCGCCTTTCGTACACTGTCTTATTCCTAAGAAGTAAAAACCACAACCAAATTCGCCATGTCGATGGACACCGTCCTATCCCTTTGCGAAATGTGGATTATCAAATATTTACTAATATATTGCCATCTACATTACATGTGGTCATCACAGATCTATTCGGTAAGCATTGAAGATATGGGATTTGGGTAATGGCTATATAAAACAACATTCACGAGGCTTGCAGAATTTTAAAATCTGTTTCCTACCAAAGCAACCAGGAGGATGTCCTTCAAATAAATATCAAGAAAGCGTTTGATGGTGTTAGTATTGGGCACAATCGAAATTTTGAAGCACGCTGTTGCTGGTAAAATAAATCTATATTAAGTAAACATTCCGTACACAAGGTGACACACAAGAATAATCCTAGATAATAGTGTGTCCCAAAGCATCTTGGTTAACTCCCTAGTAATTGGCAAGGATTCCCTCTATGCTCACTTGCTTCTCGTTTTGTACAAGGAGCCCCTTTATCAAGGCATCATTTGGAGCGTGAGTGCGAAACGTTACGCCTTGTTTGGTGCAAAAAGCCAAGATTTAGCCTACGGTGAAGACATTGCCAATATTTGCAAAGGCAAGGCACGTGTGAACCAGCGCAGTTGCATTTACGTGCCATTTGTGCGCAGCCAACCGGAGTTGCACTACACCTGCACAATTGCTGATATTATCGGCATGGTTGCTGGACGAAGAAACGCTATCAAAAAAGACATCCTTCCAAATACCTAGGAGTGCGTAGGCAGCATATTAGCATAAAGAACACAACCCAGGCAGCACACAATATTGGGCGCTATTCGCCTCGGGTGGGCGAAGTCGTGCGACTATTGACAGATTTTTCCGTTGCATCGGGGAAATTCTGCCGGTACCATTTCAATTCTGCCAATTGTCGACGGAATATCGTTTATATTGTGGCGACGCAACCATGATATATATGGTACATGAACCATGTTTTCCCCTGAATATCGTTTCTGAATGTGCAATAACTGCTTAGTATTATTCAATTTCGGCCGGTTCGAACATGATATTGAAAGAAAGCCGGTAGCATTTTCACACAACCAATCTCCACAGAATATCTGTTATACGTATTGCACCAGCGCAACCCTGTCATAAAGTTTACGCAAACCGTGTAACCAAGATTGACATGAATATTGTTTATTTTTCTTCCTCCCAAAAATATAAATTGGAAAGGAAGAGAAGAGAGACGGGACGACACGAGTGAGAGGAGGAATAAAAAGAAAGAGTGAACCCAACCTTTTTAGTTCAAACAATTTTGTAACTATACGTAACCTCACGTGACGAGACTCGCTGGCGCCTTGGAAAGCGAATTTGGAAAGACAGAGGAAGAAAGACAGTGTGGACGGGCTACTCCTCTCCTGATCACGTGTTGTTTACGAGTATCGCCCGCCCGCTGACTAACCTGGACTAACGGTCTTTATTTTGGCTTAGGTACCCAACGCACCAGTATCGGCGCTTGGCGCTCTCGTGTGTGGTTGTTTTCAGACTTGTTTCCTTCCCGTAGTTTTGCCGTCGTCACTGCAGTCTCGGTTTTTTTGTGTATGTGTGTGTTCGCTTGGTATTACGGCATTTATCTGCATTCGTGGAACAAGTCCTGCTACAGTTTGAGTAATATGAGCGGCAACTATTCAACTATGACACTGGTGATTATCGATAGACCCCTATTTCGACAAAGGGACTTCTTGGAGTTCGTGTTCAAACGTTTTCCTGGCGGTTAGAGCAGGACGTAAAGATACGACCGAAAGGTGAGAAACAACTAATTTATGAGTTTTCTGGGTCAGGCAGCACGGGAGTAAGGTGCTGCAGTCGATATATATATATATATATATATATATATATATATATATATATATATATATATATATATATATATTTTTAAATCTCATGATAGAATGGAAGCTTGTATACTTCATCGTTATCTGCGTGCTGTTGCGTCGACATTTGTGAAAATGCGTGGTAATATTCTTGTTTTTGCTGGAAGGTGGTGAATAACAAAGTTGTGATAATTGAAAGTGCGTTGTTGGTGCCTTTGTATTTATTTATACTAAAGTTATTGTATTGCCTTTACCGCGTTTATACTATAATCATAACTGTAGTAAGTTAATCATAGTATTGTAAACAAAATAAGTAGTATTCTGTTCTAAGGCAGCTCGAGCCGATACGAGAAGTAAATTAATTGACTAAATACTAAGTTTAGTACCCCTGCCAAACGGAAAAATTAATATTGTTTCATTAAATTGTATGATATTTATTCAGTTCACGGTCTTGATTGATTATACAAACGGCGCAAGCTGATTTGTAGACCCCGTACTGACATTCGATTGAAACTCCATTATTTTGCCATGTGGTCAAGGTATAATGCAAGAAATCCGTGATCTGCACGCAATAGCAGTCGCTTACATGATCGTATATGACACTTATCTAGCCGCGTCCGCGTTGACTACTCTGCCGGATTTTTACCTGTGATCTGTTTTGCTCTGTTCAATCACGGCGTGTCTCGCCATTTTGCCGAACTATTTCTGTATCAAACGTGCATTCCTACAGCAATAATTGCGTGATCCAATATTTTTTTATTTAAAACAATCACATTTTTTTGTAGACGACTTATACGCATACCTCGTGCCATTTCGTAGCGATTATTCAGCGGTGTAATATTTTACCCGTGTAATAAAATGTTTTCTACACCCTTTGCTATGTGCAGCGTATTATTCTAGCTACTAAAGTGGTATTCACACGAGGGAGAAATCCCGGGGATATCTCCCCGGCACGCGCATCCCACGACAAAAACGTCAGGCTTTGCGATGTGCAAAAGCCTCGCGTTTTCATCTCGTGATGAGTGCGTGCCGGGGAGAAATCACCGGATTTCTCCCTCGTGTGAATACCCTTTAGACTCGCGTATGTGACTGAAAGCGCGTTACAATGGTCGATAAAGGCGCGTTGCCTTCGCGTTTGACGCGCGCCCCTGATGGCCTTCCGTTGCGACATCACGAGGAGAGCGCTACGGCCTCATTTCTAGGAGGTGTTGGTGAGTGTGCTGTTTGGCTGATGTTTGTATGTGCCGTGTATGTGTACGCGCTTAGTGCATATGTTCAGCTGGTGTTTGTGGTATCCGTAATGTATATACATCTGTGGATAATAAAGGTGCCGAAAAAGCCCCACGCGTAATGGTGCCGTGAGCAAATAAAATAATTTTGTAGCACACAAATTGGGCGGTGTCTATAGTCCGTTGCAACTGAAGAAGGTAGGGCGAGGGAAGGCGGGCCGGGGAGGAGAAAGCAGACGGAACGCTAAAGAGAAAAGGAGGTTTCCACCTCTCTTTTACAGCGTTCCGTCTGCTTCCTCCTTTCCGCCCTGTCTTACCCTGGCCCTACCATCTTGAGTTGCAACGAACTATAGTGCCGATGCTCCAAGTACTATGTAGATACACGTGCGATATCTGGCGGGTTTTCAGACGACACTGCAAGCAGTACTCGATTGACATGCGATGCCCGGCGGATACTAAGCCGACTTTCTAAGCACTCAGTGGATACACGGGTGACATCTGAAAGGTAATTCGGACGACACTGACGCTACTCGATTGACACGCGACGCCCAGCGGATGCTCAGCCGACGCTGGCAGTACTACAGTGATATTGTGCTGGTATGGCCCTCATTTGCAGAGGAACGCCGAAGGTAGACATTGAAAATTTGGAGTTTCTATTTTTGTGTTAGGTACGTTTGTTCAGTTATTTGACGCATTGAATTCACGCTCTTAGGTCACCTCTTTACCACTCCATACCTCGATACGTTCAAATGCAAATTTATATGGTTGCTTCAAACAGCCGACTGTTCCTTTGCCTCAGGATTGTGGTTTTTGACTTCCGACACCCGCCAAAAGTGATAGACCATGTGATAGACCAAGGTTTATTACCATGACCATTGCTGGCAACAACCGGGACGATCAATGCCCCTTGCCCAGCTAAGCCGTCCCATTTCTAGGTGGCAACGGGAATCGCACCCCGAAAGTTCGGCACTCGCCGCCGCGTGGCGGAGCAAGCGCCCTAAAGGATGAAAAACGCTTCCAAGGTGTAAAAATCGACGAGGGCTCCGCGGGTGGGCCGTTAGCACCAGGGAGACTTGGCTGGTGGGAAAGCGTTGGCGTAAACACTTCCCGTGGTCGGCGACCTCGAGAGACAGGCGTACTTTACGACGCGAGGTTCGAAACGCGCGTTTTCTGCCGAGAGAATCGGAGCGTGTGTTTCGGGCCGGGAGAACGCGGTGGCTCTGGCCGGCACTGTTTACACTAGCGCGTTTACATCGGTGTAGTCTTTCTCGCCCGAGTGTGGGGGGTCGCGGCAGAACGGCAACGTCAGACCGCGTCTGGCAGAATGAATTACGGGATGGCTCACTTAGTCGGCGCTATCCACACCGGGGTCGGTTGTCCGCTTCGCCTTGCGAGAAATGGTTTTGCTTGCATCCGAACCAGCCCGACCTTTGGCCGTGAGATGTACGCAGACCGTGGGTTCCCACGCGGGAATATAGGCAATTGCCACATGGCGAGAAAGTGAGCCGATTGGCTGTGGCTTTCGGCCAGTGGGAAACGCCTGTCTCACGACGCGTCGAGGATTCGCCGGTCCACTAAAAGGGGACGGACCAACGAGTGACTTTGATGGGAAACTCAGCAAGTGAGTTTAGTTTGTGCTGGGGCTCGAGAGCTAACGCTCCGTAATCGAGTCAGGTCGTGGGATTCCGAGGGACATTTGTCCCCGTAATCGGGACGTAATCCCACGAGCCAGCCAACTCCCGAGCTTGGATAAGCTAACACCCGACCACCTCCTTCCCAACCCCGTACAGGGGAAGTTATCCTTTCGCAGTATTGTTTCTCTTTGTATTTTCATTCGCTACAAAAGTATTAAATTGTTTATTGAAAAGTAATTCCCAAGTTCAACTGAATTAGTCGTCGACGGCCAAGGGAAGCAACTTCGTCTCCGGCAAGACCCGCCCAGCTTCCCACAACGAAGTCCGTCACCCCATCCGGACCTGGCAACCCGGACGGCGCAAGGTGACCGAGAACGAAAGAACCCGTACTGGCGCAGTCGACAGGATTGGCTTCGACGACATCAAAATTCAAGAAACATCATCGAGCGGCAACAGAACGACTACCGCAGAGAGCCCACGCATCAGAGACCGACTAGCGTCAAGGGAGCCCAC
Organism: Ixodes ricinus; assembly: GCA_037355805.1. Lineage (NCBI taxonomy): Eukaryota > Metazoa > Arthropoda > Arachnida > Ixodida > Ixodidae > Ixodes > Ixodes ricinus. Next base: position 6,894 of record JAZHYW010014870.1, on the reverse strand, counting down.
TGTCACCCCGTGCCATCCAGTCCAAGGGAGACTCCGCGGCGCCGGTGAGTGGAACCTTCACGTTTCTTTGGTGTGTGCGCAGACGTAGGAGTCAGTTGGCAGGAAAAGATGAAGAAATCTGGGGATAAAGCGAAAACTGCGGAAAAGGACAAAGGGACCGACGGAGGAGCGGAAGGGTCGGAAAGTCGGTCCGCCGACGAGCGCGCTGCCCATGCGCACGCGGAAACCATGCGGCGCATGGAGCATGAGCACGAAATTGCCATGTTGAGGCTCAAACTTGAGAGCGAGGAAAGAATCGCGGCAATGCGTGGACCGAGTGTCGGTGGGGCGGCTACCGTGGCGACCGGAATGGGCAGGCTGGACCCTGTTTCGCAATGCGCGAAACTTCTTAAAAATCAGAAACTGCCACCTGACGCGGAAGTTCCGGTTTGGTTCGACGGTGTCGAAAAGATGTTCGCGGCCTACGGAGTGCCGAACGAGAGCCGAGTGCATTTGATTATGCCGGCCTTGTCAGAAAGAGTGAAGTACCTTTTTACGAGGTTATCTGCGGAGGAAATAGCTAACTACGACACGGTCAAGGCCGCCGTCCTGGACGAGCTCCGACTCACCCCTGGCGAGTACCGGAAGCGGTTTGCCGGCGCGCGTAAGCGAAAAGACGAGGGTGGGCGCAGTTCGCCTCGAGGACGGCCAGCTATTTCAGCTACTACCTGGAGGCGCGCAACGTAGAGAGCAAAGAGGACCTGATTCATCTAATGGTCGCAGACCAGGTGAAGTCGAGCCTCAGTGAGGAGTGTCTCCGACACGTCACGCTGCGCGAAGAGACAAAGTGGCTACAGGCGCACGAGCTGGCTAAGGTCGTACAGATGTATGAGGAGGCCGAGAGGGACGGGAGAGTGTCGAGGGGCATAGAAGTCAGAGGCGACGGCTCGAAGCCAGAGACGGACGCTTCTAAGCAGAGCCCTCCTCGCACTTCGCCTCGTTGCTTTGGCTGTAACCAGAGCGGGCACATTTCGCGAAACTGCCCTAACCGCAAAGAGCAAGACCAAACGGCTCGAAAGCCACTCGTACAGGGAGTGATGGTAGGGGACAGACCTGCTGTCTTGAGTTTCCCTCAACAGCCAACGGCTGCGGTAGACAAGAATGACAAGTGGGGACCCAGAGGTTCAGGATTGATCCTAGTCGAACTTGTCTCCGGCGACCAAGAGCTAACGGCCGTGCTAGACACCGGAAGTGAAATAACAGTCGTCAGAGAGAGCGCCGTTCCGCCGGAACTGGCCGAGCCTGAGCGGCACAATTCGCCTTGTTTCAGCCTTTGGGCGAACAGGTAACAGCAAAACTCGTGCGTTTGCCGCTGCAGGCCAGGCTCCGGGGATGGGTTGGTCAGAGTGATCCGGTCACCGTACTGTGTGCGGTTACCGATAGACTTGGCTATCACGGCGGATTGCTTACTTTCATCTGATGACTGGAAGTTGCTGAACCGGCACAAAGACCAGGATTTTGATCGGGGTGAACAGAGGATAGCGTCACCGAATACTTTCATAGAGGTTTCAGGTCCTGTGACTCAGGACGGCGGAACTAAAGTGGTTCGTGCGAACTGGCTGAGAAACAGCAGTGCTCGAGTGGGACATGTGGGAGTCATACTTCACGAAGACGTAAACTTTGAAGAGGTGAACTGCGCACCCCCTCCGAAAACGGCGAGACTGAACAAACAGGTGAGCTTATTCACGAGGAGTGTCAGGTTGCCGGGGCGTCAATCACCTCCCCGGGCACGTCGTGGGGTCTGGAACGCGTAATCACGACCCAAACAATGACGTCGCAACCGAGGGTTTAGATTACACGCGCAAAAGGAGGGAACTACAGAGTGCCCTGGGACCGTGTGGCTACTTCAGAGAGTGCGCAAAAGACAACGCTGCTTTTGCTGAGCTCTGCACGGCCCTTACCAAAAAGGGCGAACGGAACGAAATTCCTACACCCGAGGGGACGGGGGAGGGGGGGGGGGGCGTGTCCCCGCAGCTAAAGACAGCACTTTGTGAGGCAGCAAGTTCTTTGACCCCAAACCTGCAGGAGCCTTGCTGGCTTTTGACAGGCACGTCAGCAGTGGTGGAAGGGACATGCCTGGACCAGATAGGAAGTGTTGGAGCCGAGAAGCCGATCGCGTTCGCCAGCCACGTGTTCACTCCGACTGAAACACGCTTTTCCACCATTGAGCGCAAGGCGGTCGCTATCGTTTGGGCGCTTGTCAAATTTTATGGCGGGCTCTTGGGCGCAAAAGTGCACGTCATGTCGGACCACAACTCTTTGTCCTACCTGACGTCTTGCAGCCCTCATGGGGCAGAGCTGTCAAAGTGGGCTCTAGCGCTACTGCGCTATGATGTGATCATGATCAACAGAAAGAGGTCCGTTAGCGGTAACGCAGACGCTTTGTCTCGCTTGCTGAACAGATTTTGGGGCACCGCTGACTCAGTGCTGCGCCCACCCGAGAGCATGGGTGGTTCCACTTGCCGCGGGGCCTGATTTATATATCCCAGGTGTGTGGCCTCGCTGCTGTGTCTGTGCATGAAGAGACTTCGTCAAACCTCGTTACTGCTGTCACTTGAGATTTCCCAGTGTACGAGCCTAGATACATTGTTTAACGAAGCATTTTTTGTTGTAGTTTGTTTCAATGCGCGGATATTGCCGCAGGCGTGTTCTGCTCGGCGTTTCTTCATTATTATTTTTTGCTTCATCGCATATACGTTGATGCGTGCATTGGGACATGTGCGCGTATTTTCTTTTATAGTGACCTACTGTCATTCAATTTGTGGACACTGCATAGGCCCTGTGTAATGGCGTTTTTTTATTGTTGGTTATTTAACGTTGAAGTGCTAGGTTATGTGTACACTTCTTCATCATCATTGTTATGCACTTATTTTTACGACGATAACCTTTTTTTACGACGCTACTTGAGTTTTTGTTTTGCACAGTATGTCGAAAAGCGAATGATGTCTTCGATCCTTTATTTTTTACTCTTACACATTCGTGCAGTCCAACAACAGCCTTAAGGAGAAGGTGTAAAGATCGACGAGGGCTCCGCGGATGGACCGTTAGCAGCATGGAGACTTGGTTGGTGGGAAGGCGTTGGTGTAAACACGTCCCGTGGTCGGCGACTTCGGGAGAATGGCGTACTTTACGACGCGAGGTTCGGAACGCGCCTTTTCTGGCGAGAATCGGAGCGTGCGTTTCGAGCCGGGAGAACGCGGGGGCTCTGGCCGGCACCGTTTACACTACGCGTTTACATCGGTCTAGTCTTTCTCGCCCGAATAGGGGGGGTGCGGCAAAATGGAAACGTCAGACCACGTCTGGCAGAATTGCGGGATAGCTCACCTAATCGGCGCTATCCACACCGGGGTCTGTTGTCCGCTTCGCCTTGCGAGTAATGATTCTGCTTGCATCCAAACCAGCTCGACCTTTGGCCGTGAGATTTACGCAGACCGTGGGTTCCCACGCGGAAATATAGGCAATTGCCACATGGCGAGAAAGTCAGCCGATTGGTTGTGGCCTTTCGGCCAGTGGGAAACGCCTCTCACGACACGTCGAGGATTGGCCGATCCACTTAAAAAGGACAGACCAACGAGTCACTTTGAGGGAAAACTCAGCAAGTGCTTACTAACAACTGATTGTTTAATGCATGATAAGAGAAAGACGAAAATGAGAGGAGATTTACCAAATTAAAATGTCAATTGTATTCGCACGTCAAATGTTTAAAATATTTTTATAAAAATAATGATAAAAATAAATTGAGAAAAGAGACGGATAGAAAAAAAAAAAGAAAAGCAGCCAGATTAAGAAAAAAAGGTTCAGGTACCGTTATCTCTTTCTCGGACAGTGAATGGTTGGTGTGCTAATGCACGTTTCTCCTTTCTCTATTTTAGTTTTTGCCTCAAACATTTATCTGGCTCTCTTGCTCCGAAAGCGTTTCAGTACTTTCGTTTGATTGAATAGAGGAGTGCATTTACGGTCTCTGACATGTATGGCAAAGTGTCCTGACGGTGACTCATGTAGGGAAAGATCATGCTCTTGTAGCCTTACATTTACGCAGCGCCCAGATTGACCGACGTACTCTCTCACATGTGCACGAGATTTCGTAAACGATGTTGGCGTTGCAGTTCATATACTTTTGTGCGTGCTGGACTGAGCAGTGTTTTCGTCTTTCGTTCTGGGAGTTGATTTTTGAACACAGTTTTTTTTAAAGTTTATCAGGAGCTGATTTGACAACCTCTATGCCATATTTAGATGCTATTCGTTTCAAGTTGTGTGATACTTTGTGTTGGTAGGCTATCACTGCCGGACGCCATGTGTTTTCTCTTCTTCTTTCCTTGAGAGTTGTCAGGCTCTCTGCTACGTCAAACATTGAAGAACTGGTATACCCAGATTCATGTTGTTTTTGAAATTGTGCCTCAAAAATCTGCTTGGCTGTGTGCTCGCATGATTTGTACAATGCTGCTAATGAAGCAGTTTCTTACAACGCGTCTCTTCGTTTTTTTAGAACTGGCCGCATCAAATAGTAGATGTGATTGTTTTGACCGTGGTTTGTATGTCCAACATGTATGGTTGTCTTCAAAGAACCGCTGAAGATCTAGGAATCGAAGCTTGCTTTCATCTGGTAGCTCGTGGGTAAACCTTAGTCCCTGAGATTGAGTTAGGAACGTAGTGCAAATATTATTTACAGTTGAGTCATTTTGTTCAGGTCGTTCATGCAGGAGGACAAGATGATCATGAACATATCGGAAAACCATTTTACGTGCGAATACAATTGGATTTTAATTTAGTAGTTCTCCTCTCATTTTTGTCTTTCTCTTATTGTGCATTAAACAATCAGTTGTTCGTAAGCAGTTGTCCAGTTCATTCTTTGTTCTGTCATTGTCCTTTGCGCTTTTGTAATTAAGATATTTAACCAAGTAGCCCAACAGTTAATTTTAATACAGCAAGTGAGTTTATTTTGTGCTGGAACTCGAGAGCTGACGCTCCGGAATCGGGTCAGGTCGTGGGTTTCCCAGTGGCATTGGTCCCCGTAATCTAAACGTAATCCCACAAGCCAGCCAACTCCCGAGCTTGGATAAGCTAACACCCAACCACCTCCTTCCCAACTCCGCACAGGGGAAGCTACCCATTAGCACTATTTTTCCTCTTTGCATTTTCATTCGCTACAAAGTTTTTAAATTGTTTATTGAAAAGTAATTCCCAAGTTCAACTGAATTAGTCGTCGACGGCCAAGAAAGCAGCTTCGTCTAATACAAGACCCGCCCAGCTTCCTACAACGAAGTCCGTCACCCCATCCGGACCTGACAATTCAGACGGCGCAAGGTGACCGAGAACGAACGAACCCGTACTGAAGGCAAAAGCACGAAAGAATGAAACATGCAAAGGCAAGGTAGACACTAGCGGGTCTTGCTATCAAGAGATGCACAACTTGATGTCTACTTAATATTTTCAGGCCCTTCCGCACAGAAGACACAGATTCGAACAATAGAAACGAAAACAGAAATATGAATTTCAGGTTACTTTAGTGAATTCGGAAAAGATGGACCTGTATTGCCAGCAATATTGATAATACCGTGTATGGTGTAACATCTGTTTGTGTAGCATCTCAGTAGCAAACTTCACCATTCACAGAAAGTGAAGGTATCCACGTGTTTATTTTTATTCACCCAGAACATTTACTGTCTGATACATTATTGTGTAGCATACGTTGAGCTTGACATTCAAATATTTGAATAAAGTATTTCACGCACTGAATAAAAGCGATTTATTACAATTCTGATAGACTTATATTTTATTCTAGAAAACATATGGATATAAAATTAACGGTATTGCATTTATTTAATTTCTTGAAAGTGCGAACGTTTCAACCGGCAAAACGTTCTGTGGCTTCAACACAGCAGCCAGCCGATCTAACTAAGATAATGCATCTAAATGTCTTCATGTCTATTGGAAAAACAGAATGTGCATCGAGGTTTGAGCAACGATTATCATTTACTTTGAGCGATTCTGAGGTGTCACGCAAAGTTGATCAAGCGATGACTGGGCTGCCGAAAATATCCTTAAATGGCACACTCCGCTCAGTTCCAAAGGTTTCGGGATAATGAGTGATTTCGCATTAAAAAGCAAGCGTAAAAGAATGTACGTCATTTGCTTCGCAAAGAAATGGAATACATATTGTTTTATCTAATTTTAAACACAAGCGGAAATCAAATCTGAAATTTTGGCTCCAGTCCGGCGACATTGGTTTCGGGCCACAAAAAGCATGGCTATCATGCGGTACGAGGTGTCACGTGATCCTCCATGCAACGACGGGTGGGATTTGGGCGGGCGTGTGCCAGGAGCAAGTGCCGTCTGCACCGCACTCTTTACCACGTGTTGGTGTCTACGACATTCGACGATGTCTGCACAACTGCGGCATAAGTGTGCGCACGTAGTGTCCGCAGGGTGGACGAAAAACTCCGAGCAGACAGTAATCACAAGCGGTAACATCGACAACGGCGGAGGTGACACGGAAGACGGCGGTAACGGCGGGACCACGGCGGGCGGCCGGACGGCTCCCACGAAGCGCGCTGCGAAGGTGCGTTAGGCCAATCGCGTGGACACCACTGAACGCCGAGAGGAAACGTTGCTGACGTCACTCATTACGCTTACCCGGAGAGGCATGAACCAGCAAATGGAAACAACGGTGATGACGTTTAGCTCAATGTTGGCTTCGCCCACTCCAGAGTATTGACTCCGGTGTTGGTCGTGTCTCAGTTCGCCCGCTCGAGTCAGCCGATTTCAGTATCTTGGCGATTTGGAAAGTTTGTCGGACCGTTTAAAAAACATTTAGACAGGCATTTGTTGTAACTATTGACGTGTAGTCATCGTAGG
>JAZHYW010014869.1:0-43664 GCA_037355805.1 Ixodes ricinus | reverse complement strand
TAAATGAGCGCTTATTTTATAGCGTAGTATAATCCACTTCGTGGCAGTAGAGGTGCAGCAATATTCGGTTAAATTTTTCACTTCCTCGAACCGTTATATGAACCGGAACCGATTTCAAACTGTTATTTTCCGCTCTTGAGCTGATTTTGAACCAAACCGAAATATGTGAACTGTAACCTGAACCAAACCAAAAGAGTTGTTCCCGCATGTCCTTCGCACCGTGTAAAGCGAATCCGCTGCGTCGCAATCCGCAAAATCTTTTACCGTAACACAGCAGTTCGTAGCGAATTTCTGCGTGTGTATTGCGTCGTGAAATGCAAATTTGCCGCGTCCGCTATCGGCAGTGTCAGTTCCTGTTTCACCTGGTTTGTGACAATAAACCCAGTGTTTCATTGCTTTTTTTTTTTTTTTATAAATTTTTGTCGATCGCGTTTTTAGACATAGCCTACCTAACGTGTTTTTTCGTCATTTACGATTTCTCTTTTTGGGTGGGCGTCCCTAAGGAGAGTTTACAGTACAGAGAGTTTGCAATTTGATGGCGCATGCCTACGGAAAGCTTCCGGGCAAGTCGATCGCAGAGTGAACACGATGCCGCGTTGTTGATGGGTCAGTGAAAAAAGCGAATGGAGAGGGCAGAAAGCGGCTCGCGGACGATAGAGGGCTTTCGTCACCTATCCTCGTCAAGCCGTACCGAAAATGCTGCCCCGTAAACAACGTGACCCCGTTCGAGGCAATCGTGAAGCGCTCTGCAACCCCTAGGCCCACTGCGGCGCTGCCGCATGCCCTTCGTTTTCTGCTTTCCACATATGCCTGGCTCACTGCATCTCTGCAGTTCAGCTGGCTGCTAAAACTGCCCCATCACAATTCTACATTAGCACTGCCCTTTGCCACGCTAGTACGGCAAAGGGGTGATTTTTATGTTTTCCCCCCAAAGATACCGTGTTTTTGTTTCTGTGCCAGTTTTCGGTGCCAGCCAAAAATTACGAATCTCGATTGGACTTGCGTAGAAAAAAATGGGTGTCGGATTCCCTGACCTTCAGGAAACGTATGCGTGGCCCGAATACTTAAAAAACGTCCCCGTACTGATGAGAGAAGAAATTGTAGGAGTGTTCCTAGAAGAGGCAGCCTCGCGGACAGTTCAGAGTGAGCTGTGTCTGGGTCGGCATAAAAAGTAAAGCTGTGGTCGGAGATGTTTTTCTCTGTGACGGCTCTAGCTTTTCTTATCCAAGGACCGTTTCGATTCGGGGCTCTTAGATTCTCCCGACCTTGATGAAAAGGGCTCGGAGGTTGGTTTTTGGGGTTTATCGGTATCCGCCGAAAATGTGGGACCCTACTTACAACCTTGCAAACACTTCTCTCCAACCTTTTTCTTTTGCTTGCGTCGGAGATCTTGTTCTTGATCTTTCTTTTCTGCTTCGTTTTTCTTGGCAGAAATACCTGCATCCTTTGCTGTAGGACAAACTCCGAAAGCGACGTCAGGGTAAGGCATCACCTCAAAGCATTTCTTTGTTTCTTACCACATCTTCCGGACTGTAGTCGCTCCTGGCTGTGTGTTCCACTGGGGCAACTTTTTGCTCGAAAACAAGAATGTGTTTTTTCTCGGATAGTTTGCATCCTGCGTATGGTCTGCATTATCACTGTGTTCCACCCACGTCTCACTTTCGTTAAAATAATGGGTCGTTAGTTCTTCATTAAATAGGTTCCCATGCTGACCAATCAAACAGTATTAAAGTAAATTCATTAATTTAAATTCAACATAGTTTTGACTTTAAAAAAATTCTATTGCATTCATATTTTATTTGATTCATATTAAATAAAATTATTTGCAGTTTCTTTATTTAGCTAAGCTCTGGGGGTTCAAACTTTGATGGAGCATGTTGAAAACCGAAATTCAATTTTCGGTTTTATCATTGTTTGGAATTCATGTTTTAAATGTAGGATAGATTTGCACATTGACAATGACCACTCACTTTGCCACGTCACTGCTGTGACCCTCACGTGATAATGCAGAATTGCGTTCTTACTGAAACTATCTGTAATCTAGCCTTGAAAAGCGAAGCGTGCCACAGTCGAACAGAGTTGACCGGCTGCCAAACACTCTGCGTTGCGAGCTCTGCCAATCACGCAAAGCAACTGTAAAAGACAAACAACAGAAAAAGCAGGAGACAAGACTCCAAGACACTTGGAGAGGACTTCATCAGCTGCGGAAAGCTCTAAAATAAAAAAAAAAAAAAAACGGTACCAAAGGAGGACGTGGCAACGCTAGACACGGGGTCTCGTGCCTTGGAAGGCTGAGGGTGGAGTAGCATCCGCCGTGTTCTTTATAAAACAATTCTGCATATTACAGTTTAATCAATAAATCAAAATACAAGTTAAAACATTTCTTTTGTTGTTCTTTGGGACAGCTGGGCCTGGAGGTGCTGGACAGCGTGGTGGGCTACAGCCTACTCTCGTCCGAGGTGCTACCTCACCTGGTGCCCACCCTGTGCCGAACGGTGGTCCTCGCCAAGCTGTCTGAGCCCAGCTGGAGGGTAGAGAGACCACCCTGGCGTTGCAACAAACGGCTAAAAGGATTGCTGAACTCCCAGAAAACATTTTGTACAACGTTTCTCGGACTTTGGAGTCTATGTCACCTATAAAATGAGGGCCAGAAAACCATTTGTATTCCGTGGGCTAGATTTATATAAAAAAAAGTGAACCAAATTGAAGGTTGCTGTACCCCTCAACTCGCACCCTCTTTCGAGTGAGGTCCGCAGTGAGATTGCTGAGAGTACCACATTAACGAGCTTACCGACACGAGCGTCACCCAGGTGCACTTGCACACACGCCACTGACCAAGGACTGTCTTTGTCACTAAAATTTTAGGAATATAAGCTGCCTTTCTTTTTCTTTCCAGTTTCTCTTTTCGCAAAACCTGATGAAGTAGTGATAGGGATCGCAGTATTGGCGTTTTCGCGAGGATAACATTTCAGTGACGCCAGTGAAACGTGTCTCGTAGGTTGAATACGAGCGCTGCCTAAGCACTCAATTTGAGCTTACGCTTCAATTGTAACAATCATTGCCTTGACGAGCATTCCGTCAGTAGTTCCTGTCTGCTCATTGCGGTGACAAGAATGGCTGAACCGTAAGTGACGTCTGGAAATGAGCACGTTCCCCGTGCTTTGCCAAACCCAGCTCGTGACTGTGAAGGACATTGGTGGCACATAATCGGCGCCAGACCACGTGGCCCCTTGTTCTGACTGCGGGTTGAGGGGATGAACGTTGCTCGTTTCTTTTCCATCTTTTTCTGCGACCGCCACCGCATGGCAAAGAGACCAGCACGTGTTTCGTAGGTTCTGAACGTCGAGGAATAATCCTAAGCAGCATTTACCTAAATTACCATAAAAGGTTGCACCATCCCTCTAACGAAAAGTGGGAAAAGAAAAGGAGAAAACAGTTATGATCTTGCTCCAGTTAACCCATTCCAATTCGCCAAATTCCTCACAGGCCCACAGCAATATTTTATCAGTTTGACACAATAAAGGCTTAGTAGCTTCATGCTGGTGCCTAAGTGAAAGTTGCCTTTTATCCGTAACCTATGATTGAGGCAAATTTTGTTTTATGCTTTAGTAGAATTAATATGCCACCCAGTTGTATCTTTATGGTCATTTGCGGTAAAATAGAGTGAAAAACTGATCTTTGCTCTTTTCTAAAGGGGTTTGATTGAGTCTCTCCACAGTACCGAACCTTCCACACCCAACATTTTGTGCCGACCATTGCATACCTAAAATTTCAGACTGGACGCTCGAACCGGGCATTAATGAAACCTTTCGGGATGGGCATTCTATTACAAACGCTTTGTGCCAGTCATTTTGCACTGGCCAATAATAATGAACCGTCAGTATTCGGGCGTGGTATAGCCCTCTGGGTGGCTTCGAGACAAAGGCGCGGCACACGACGGCCCCTTCTTTTCCTAATTACCGGGCTCGACTGAAACTTCGGTTGAGGGTGTCTACAATCTGACAAACGGTTATATGATTTTGGCAGCATGCTAAAAGCACACATGCAGCACGAATTGGTCCCTAAAGTCTTTGCCAGGCCATTGCTAATACCCTTCAGTACCTACTTCAGTGCCTGAACCACCAAACTTGCAATTTTTATGATGGACACCTTATTCTAAAAAGACGCCACAATGTCGCGCGTTTGTAACGGACAAAGCCTTTGATAGCGGACGTTCTGGGCCCGACAATGTATCATTGTCGCGCTTCAAAATTGATGACGTTACTGCGATGCACGTGTAACCCCGCGCAACTTGCAGACGATGCGCAACCTCCAGGGGACTCATCTCGGCCACAACGTCATCTCCTACCTCTGCCGGATCCTCGAAGACAGGTCAGTGACCGCTTCTTGAAATCGGAGGCTTCTGCTTGCTGCAGCTAGTCTACTGGGCCGTGGAATGTGTTTTGAGCTTGTGCAGTAACTCTCTTCGGTAAGGGCCGTGTTATGCTCGTGCTCCGGAGCATGAGAGTTCGGCGCTCCGTTCAACAAACGGACAGGAGCACTGCTGGAGACTGACATTCGAGCTCGCTCTCCGTGCACCGAGTGTTTCTCGGAGCGCGAGTGACTACTCCGTGCGCTCCGTGATGTCACGTCCACAAACAAGATGGCCGTTCACCGTTGTCGACGGTGTCGAGACGAAGGGCGCAGCCGGACCGCTGTCCCTTTTTATTTTTAGTTAAATAGTGCTCAATCCTGCAAGGAAAAAGGATTAGATTTCAAAGCCAATACGGCAATTAGCATTCCAGAAGAGGTTCGTTCGTACATCTCGCCTGAAAACAAATTCATGTATCGAACGGTGGCGTGCGATATCGGTTCCGTGGCACGCAAGCAAACAAAACCGCGAGTTCTCGCGGTTTTGTTTGCAATATGTGCGCGCGATATCGGTTCCGTGGCACGCAAGTTTAGCTGGTTTCCACGTGTTTATCGCACTATGAGATACGAATCTACTGCATCCGTGGTAGATTCGTGGCACAGGCGTTTGTAGCAAATTCCCACATGTTTATCGCGTTGGGAAAGTTTGAGATTTGCCGTGTCGGCCGATCTGCGGTATCAGTTCCCATGCCACGTGGTTTGGCAGTATCAGATGCCCCTATGCTTATCATCCATTTTTGATAAAGTTTTGCTGTCTCATCCCCAAAGATAGCCTACCTCGTGTCTTTCGCCATTTATCTCTTTCTTTTGGGTGGACGCCCTTACAGATTTTATGGTGAACTATTTTCTGCCACATGCTCAAAGCTAGCATAGTTTCCACGGTGCTCTGTCTGCTGCCAAAGCTACTTGTGCGAGCGTGGCTTTGTCCGACGACCTCCTTGCACAAGAGCACGTGCAGACGAGGCACAAGACGAAGCCGCGTGTTCTCGCGGCAATTCTGGGCTGCAGCATTGTGGGAATAAGGACAGCGTTGACAATGTAACACCAAATAGTTGAAATACAGGTGAAAATCAGCCCACTTCCAGCTGGATTATGGAACTGGTTATTATGGAACCAGTTCCATAATCCAGCTAGAAGTGGACCGATTTTGCCTGGGACGTCCTAGTAAAAAAAGCCAGCCGTGATGAAGTTTCCCTAGACTGTTTTTCATGAGATGCAGAAGTTTACTCTCCTGCTCTAGACTAGGAATTCTCAGACCTTTCGATATCGAGGAACCCCTATCCCCGAACGGCAGCCGAGGAACCCGTCCCAGTTTTGGCGTTGATGCAGTAAAGGAGTGCTGAAGCCCACAGATCTTTTAAACAAAAACACACATTCCAGAGAGTGTTTGGCTCCTAGCTATGCATCTACAAATGTTTCAGATCCTCTAAAATGGTGCTTAAACCGAAGAAAGACATGCCGTAGAATCCCGCACGAAAAACACCGTGCCTCGGGAGATCGCCCATCCCCTTTTTCCTGGCTGAATATCCGTATGCTAAAAACTTGGGAATGTCGTCCACCCCCGATTTGGAAGGTTGCACGATTCTATTACGTGATGTCTGACGGTAGTCACGTCAACTCCACAGTCTGCGGTACCGGTACGTGCAGCAGGTTCTCGCGTGTTCGTCGCACCGCAGAGCCCAAGTTTGCCGTGTTCGTGATATGCACGCGCGATGTCGGTTTCAATGTCATGCGAGTTTGTAGCGACTTCCCGCGTGTAACTCGAATCTGCTGCATCCGCGTTGTGTGGGATCAGTTCATATGCCATGTAGTTGATAGCAGGTGTCGTGGTGTTTACCAGTTGTTTTTAATGCGAAAGCATTAACTGTCCCATGGAGTGAGCTGACGTCATCAGTTGGAAGCGCAAAACGGCACCTAGTTTCCCCAATCCCAAAGGAGCGAAGCAAAGCTGATGGATTTCGCCTTCGGTTCCATTGGCTGGTGCACGTCGTACGGGGCTTCCATTGGCCACTGCGCTCGTCAGTTTCCACGACCGCTCACCCCATGGCGCTGCGTGTCCATCAGCGTGCCGTTAGCACCGAGCCTGCAAGGTCAGCGTGCCCAGGGGAGCAAGCGTGCTGACCGGCGGCGAAATGTACGCAGCAGACGAGAAAGGGAGCGGACAAGCGGCTTGCATGCGTTTCGCATTTACAACTCACAAGAAGTGCTTAGGTGTACCTCGAGTTTTTTTTTTTATTAACTTTTGCTTTGTAATTTCCAAAGATTGTCCAGCTGATATTTTAATCATTTATCTCTTTGAAATGAGGGGGCATTCCTACGGGATTTTACGGTACTTTGTGGCAGTGACAGTCCAGGCGATTTGGGAGCTCGGTGAACTCACCAGGGTACTCTGAGGAGCCCCTTGGTTCCTAAGTTCCGAGTTTGGGAACCTCTGCTCTAGAGTCTAGACACTTTTTTCATACACAGTCTTAAACCAGCACACAAGAAATAACAGCCCTATGGGCATGACCCCGCCCTGAAAGATGTAAATGCTCCACATGAAAGTCTGTTAAAATTAATATTTTCCTCGGTAGTATTTTTTCTTTATTTTTGAAGATCTTTGTATATGGCATGGCCCAGACATAGATCAGTAAATTCACCATTCATTCCTCTGCCCCGTCTCACAAGCTGGCTCCAGTCACATAAAAAAAGTGCTTTCAAAAACTATGCGCTTGCACCTGTGCCTTTACTGACACTGAAGGTAACTTGTGAGATGGAACATAGTGATTTGTTGTTTGTTCCACCCACTAAAATGTTTTTTGTTATCTGTCTGTCTGAATCCTTTATCCCTCAGACAGGCAGGCAAGCAACGAAACTACTAACAGGAAGAAAAAAGACTCGCTGCAGCATGTTTAGTATTTTATACTTTCTTTTTTTTACGTAGCCACACATCTCTAGCTTGCTAGTGCAATTATACTTTGTTTTACTTTTGCATACCTTTTGAATAACCCCTCGTGTCATCACGATTCTAAAGATGCCTTTCAGGATGTTTATTCCAGTTTGCAAGCGTCTCTGAAGAGAAGGAGCCGTGGGTAATGTTGAGAAACCTTGCTATGCCAGCCATCTCGACGCAGCGAACCAATGTGTCGCTTCTTTCCCCTTGCTGCAGGGCCAACTACAGAGACTACACCCTGCTCAAAGGAGCGGTGTTCTTCGTGGGTGCAGCGCTGTGGAGCCACAAGGCAGTGCCGACGCTCAAACACACGCCTGCCGCGGTGCTGCCTTCTATATACAGGGTGGGGCTGCCTTCGGCTGTCGCACTTTCATAAAACTCTTAATTTTCGTTAGGTGTGAAGCAGGCGGCAGTTTTGATGCAAAATTGCATTCTTACCAAAGCTAACTCTGATTTAGCCTCGAAATAAGATGAGCGAAGCGCGCCAAGCTCGAAGTGACTTTGCCTAGTTTGGCCGGCGCCAAACACCTGTGCCACGAGCTTCGCCCGCCCTACCAATGCAACTGGAAAAGCTAAAAAAAAAAGACAAAGAAATAAAAAGCAACTGCAAAAGCTTTGAAAACAACAAGAAAAAAAGATAGGACTCATTTCTGCAAACGATGGTTTCATCGACAAATAGAAGTAAAACTGCTAATTTTTTTGTTTCCACACGTTTGTTTCTACAAATGAAACCACATTGATGAGGCTTTATATTTCTGTTCCCCCTCGCACTGAGTCCTTCTCGAACTGGATGGCCCCATGTGCATGACATGTCGAGTAAACGAGAAAAGGATAATTGTTTTGTCAGAGGATCATCTCTTGCACTCGCAAACGATGGAAGGGAAGACGTGCGGAAAAATAGCAAGAAAGGAAGGACCTTGCCATCTCTTTAGAGACCCGAGAGCATCAGAGTAAATTTTAGTCGCGTGCAAATAGTGGTATTTGAGTTCAACAGTGAATAGCGATTTTGGCCGAATATTTTCTAATCAGGTATCGAGTAGTTTCTCCGAGCCTCTCACTACCGTGCACCATGCTTAAACGAAAATTCAGCTGAACTCGTGCAGGTTCTTCCCAACCTTCCACTTGTCCACTTCTAAGCTCAGTAATTTTATGAAGAACAGAATCCTAAATTTCAATTTTTTTAAAAAATTTAATTTTTCAATTTTGAGTGTTTTTGGTTTTAGAAATTAATTATACACCCTGACACTAAATTTGATAACCATATGCCAAATAGTTATGTTGATATAAAACATTTTCAACAGATTGTGAGGCAGTGACAAAATAAAGGAGTTCAATGTTTGAATGCATTTTTCTCAGTTCCACTTTTTGCTGCAAATTTGAAGGAATCTTTTGTTCGAAGTTAAAAGTATTCCGATACCACAATCAAGATGTTTCTGAACTGAAATCTACTGGGGAATCGGGCTATCTACTTTATTTTGTTTTAAGTTACAGTCCTCATTGAAAAAAATGTTTTGAAAAATTGACCTAGGACAGATATTCATCTCATATTTTGAGCCAATCACTCTTCCTGAAATATTTACATTTTAGTTATAAAAACGAGATATCCCAAAATCTTACATCCCCCACTTTATATTCTAGCAGTCAAAGTGGTGATTAATAGTTTCATTTGCCAATCATAGATTTCTTAACGAAGAGTGACACATCTTATGCAGGTATGTAAAGTTGTCCTAGAGAGTTGAAAGTTTGCACAGCACATTTACATGTGATGTTAATTCTTCCCTGCAAATTTCATTCTGATCACTTGAGTATAGTTCAGAAGTTGGATATCTAGCCAGCCTTAATGTAAACTGTGGCACGTAAACAACACAATTGTTGCAGCTATTCTAATCGAGGGGATTCATTAGTCTGCTTGCTATATGAAAATATATTTTCCTCAATTTCAAATTTGGCAGCAAAAAAATATTGTTCGATGATTGATGGAATTCATCCGATGGAAATGCATTAGCATTGGTTCCCCTTTTCACCCCTTTCCATTCGTTAGGACCCCTTGCCATTCGTTTACCATTGCTTTACTGTTGCTTATCAATGCCTTCCCATTTCGCTTTCCGCTGCACACTTCCGTCGCCTTGCCTCTGCGGCAGCAGCCAAACGACGCTTAAGCTCTTCCTCTGTCTCGGCCTGACGTCGCCGACGCGTAACCTCGGCTTTCTTCCGTCGTCGCTCTTGGATACGGTCGGCCATATCACTCGTGGAAAGAACCACATCCATCGCTGGAGTGGCAAGTGAGCTGGGCCGCATTCCAAAGCGGCCCTGCTAATCTCTGGCTCCGCGCCAGCTATGTCACGCTTTTCGAGGTTTGGTTACCTCCTTAGCATCGGTGGAGGTCACGGCTAGTGATCGAGACAAAAGGCGGTTTGCTAGGCAGACGAGGGGAGGGTAGTGGCGGGGAGGGAATAGTTTAGTGGACCTCCGTTAGACGGCGCCATGAAAGCTCGCGTACTCCCCATGACAGGACACCGTGGTTCCCACGACTGCCACACTCAGCTGCAAATCAAGAAATAAGTTCTTTTTTTTTATTACGCAGTGGAAGCATGGTATTTTGAGGAATGTGGTTAGTTTTCTCTCACTTGTGCCATGATAAACGATATAAAAAATACAAGCTGCAAATTCTTTCACCGTTAAAATCGTTGCACCACCCCTTTAAGTGTAACTAACTTGTTCTTGCGAGACTTTCTGAAGCCAACTTTGTAGCCTTACAAATTTTTGCATAATTGAAAATCGGCTACTGCAAGCTTACAACTCTGTAATTGAAACTTGCAGATTCCAGGGTTTAATGCCCGCCCCTGCTAGTTTCAGTCTAGATGAGCATCGTGCCGATGCATAGTTGTCTATCACCACCACATGATGCATGTTAAATACCCCATACTAGCAGTCGAACTGCACAGGCCAAATTTTAACACGGAATGTGTTTTATCACATGATTTTCATGGAGTTCCGTAATGTTCGGCTGTAACGGCCGGCTGTAACAGTCGGCTGTACAGCTGGCCATAGAAGTTGGCTATAACGAAAAACCTACACGAAAAATCATTGCGCCTATTGGAAACCATATAAAAAGACTTCTGACTCCAGGCAGGACTTGAACTTCTGAGCTGGTGTGAGCTAGCCCTCTCATCCACTGATCCCCCACATTTCCCGAAAAACAAAAGCAAATTAGTCGTCAGCGGTTTATGCAGCTGGAGTTCTGTCTGCACAGCGTGGCAACATTTTACCCACTGTAGGCAAGAGTTTAGCAGCCAGTACCCTACTAGCCTGGGGGTCTTCAGCGTGTACCTTGCAGTGGCGATACATGACCACATGGTGGTACGATGCTGCGTCCAGATCGACAAGGGCAAGGGTGGGGATCGAACCCAGGATCCCTGGATTCTGCAGTGCGAGCTTTCGCTTCACACACTCCGAGCTGGGGTGCGTCAACGCACCCCGGTCCCCCTCTGTCTCGTTCCTCCCGTCTGCTCTCGACCCATCAGAGACTACAGCTTACTCCAGAATGCCACGTATTTTGTTTGAGTTATCGGAAGTTTGAATTATCAGAAATTTACCTAACACCATGCAAGATGAGATTACGATTTGTTGAACGAATGGCTACAGATACCAAGCAGATACTCGATGATTTTCTCTACACGGGCAGTCATAAGCAGGTATGCCGCACGTGAAATATGGGTGAAAATGTGCGAGATGACACCGGTGGGTGCGGGCACCACGGGTGTTGCTTCTCCGCAGTGCTCGGCTGAGAAGCCTGCTCGATGGGGCTGCAAAACAAAAGTATGAATTGAACGAACGCCGGTCGAATGAAGTGACTTATAGATACACTAAAAACAGTGGGACAACCGAAATTGATAAACTTCATTGAATTAACCGGAAGTATGAAGTATCCGAGTTTCAATTATCGCGAGACTACTGTATCTTGAAGTTGAGTATAATTTTCTTTTAATGCGAAAGCATTGACTGTCCCATGGAGCGAACCGGCGTTATCAGCTTTTGAAGCCACGCCAAACGGCACCTAAACTCCCCTGTCCCATGGAGCGAAGCCTGTCATCTGTAGCAGCAATTTGATGGATAGGCTCCCATTGGCTGGCGTCGTCATAGTTTCAAGGAACGAGGCTCCCATTGGCTGCCGCACGGCATGGTTCCAAGGAACGCCACCCCACAGAGAAGCCCTCTCCATGGCTGCGCAGCGGCCCGGCCGCCGGTAAGAGGGAGCGGCTGGCCGCAGAGCTAGCAGAGCCTGCCCGGGCAGACTCCGGAGAGGCTGCACGGCCGACTTCACGCCAGTGTGCAGCGCATTGGCCGTCTGGCTGCAACCTCGGCAGTAACAAAACGTGGCCGTCCACGCCAGTACGCCGCAGGCGACCTAAAGGAGCGGAAGAACGACATTCATGCTTTCGCATTCACAACTCGTAACGAGTGCTTAGGTGTCCTCAGAATTTTTTCCTTCCGAGTCTTACAGATGCGTTCTAGCTTTGGTATTTCCTATTTTGTTGTTGGACTCATTAGACCCACTCTTGTTGGATTCATTGGCCGATTGCTTTGCACGAACTGAGGACTGAATGTGGTACACGTGCAATGCATTCTCTCCACTTATCTTTCTGCTGCCAGGCTCTGGACTGCAAGCACCCCTCCGTGGCCTACGAGGCGGCCGTGGCTCTTCAGTGGCTGATCGGCGACCCGCCCAAGCCGATCACTCCCTTCGTCTGGAAGTTTGTCCTCGATGTCCTCGAGAAACTGGTTTGCCTCCCCGAGGTCAGTCAACGTTAGCTGCGGTAGCGCTTGGTGCAACATATTTTTCTGGGAACTACGATAAAAACTTTCAGCCTTTCCACTCTGGTGAAGAAGGAAGACCAGCGACAGCTGTACTACTGGTGGGAATGAAGTAATGGCCGGCCGCAAGTCGGCAAGCCAGAGTGGAAAGGCTGGAAAAGTTGCCGCCATCGAGGACGCGGCAACCAGACAGCCGGCAGGTGGTTGTCTGTTGCCGCTGTCACTTATAGATGGCGGTAGCTGTCCAGAGTTTGGTGTCATCATTTGTTTGCTGACGGACACGATATTGGGGAAACTACACCTTAACAGCTCCGCTGTAAAATTGTATGTTACAGGAAAACGTAGGAACTGGTAATATTTTGGGGGCGCCGTGGAGACGAGACAGGAAGCACCTTCCATGCTGCAATTTATTTTGCGAGACTTTAAGGTTGTGAAAAGATGCTATATTCATTCAAATTAAGATTGACTTTTTTTTTTGTTTTTGATACCATTATTTAAAATTAGAAGTTGATCTGTAATCATAACCAAAAAATATTCCAACCCTTTTTGGCCAATCCCAATGAAACAGCACAGGCTTGTTCATAATTCTGTGCAGATTTCAAATATCTGTTTGTTTGTTTTTAATTAATGTGTTAGTTTTTAGGATAATTATAATTAGAACCAGGCTTTGTTTCCAGAAACAATAGTGGGAAACTTTTTAAAAAAGGATGTTTTAACAAATTGTCAGATACTACAAATTATGAAGAATGCAATGTTGGAAGCACTTCTTAGATTGAACCCTTATTAGTGACTTTACAACACACTCAAGTTCAGTGCTCACTGTGTGACTACCAAGCAATAAAACAATACTTCAGTTAAAAACTTTCCTTTACCTATATTGAAAAATCTGCTTCTAGTATTGTATGCTTGGCACATTTAGCTATATGTTGTTAAAAAAGTTATATTTCTGTCTGCCCTAAGTGCTGAGATATCCCTCCTGAAAATTTGTAAGGAGTCCAAAATTTGTGTTTTGCAAAAGTGTTGTTTTAGCATCAGCCTGAATGCAAGCTCAGCCCACATAGATATTATATAGTGATATTATGGCTCAAATATTAATCTTCAAAATAAGAAACCTGGCATGCGCATGTGCTACGGGTGATTTTGAAATATTCGAAAAACTCTAATACTTTGGACAGCAAAAGCATGCTACTGATCTAACCTAACAGCAAACATATTCGCAAATTGTTAGAAGTTTCAGAATGTTTACGCACGTCTAAGCACGTTGGTTCTCAAACTGGGTTCTTAGGAGTTCCCCAGCACACCTCCGGGGTTCCCCAGAGTGCCTACACTGGGGGTTACCCAAGCTCCCAAACTTCCTCGCTACCTTTCCAGTTCGAACACTATATCAGCAGATCTGAGCCATCCATTAATATGCAACTATAAGCCAAATGCTTCCCAGCATGGGCAATTACGTTTGCGAGGTCGGCAGGATTTTGTTCTGCTTTATTGCGTCATTGCTGAGACGCGGAGGATTTGCTCGGCTATCCGTCAAAAAAAGCAGCCGCTCCTCGAGATTGAAAAGTCGAGTAGCAAATGTTTTGGTGTTTTGACGTCTCTTGCTTCGCAGTTTCTCAAATCTCGCGTGCGCGACCGTTTCAGGTGGAGCAGGCTTCTGCCAGCTCACAGCAGTTGCAGCAGATGGTTCATGACATTGTGTCCAAGGTGGAAAAATCGTACGACGAAGGCACGTACAAGGGTTGCCCCCAGCGCCTCTTCAACATTGTGGCGAAGTGTGCCTCTCTCCGACCTGTGAGTCACTCTTTCACCTTTAAAGGGCAACTCCGCTTCATTTTTGGTTTTGAAAAAACAATGCAGTCCTCTTCAGTATCGTCTAGTAAGACCACACGCCAAATATTACAGTACAATCTCGATAAACGGAACCTGAAGGGACCAGGAAAATCTGTTCCATTTATCAGGAGTTTCATTTACTGGGAGTATGTAGTGTAGGTACACTAAAAATGTTGAATGCCAGCTTAAATGCTGTTTCCACAAGTGCACAATTTGCAAACACCAGCAAGTGAATGTAGAAGGCAAAATATTGACAAAAACACCAAATTGCTGCTTTTGTATATACACACAAACCGTGCAAAAACTTTGAAGCAATATTCATGTTCTCCATTTCCCTCTTTCCCTGCTCTTCAGGGTGTCTCTAAAAACAATCACTCACTAAGTAGGAAAAAACGAGGAGATCTTGGTGTGTTTAAGATCCAGCAACCTCTTCTTTCGAATGACGTCATCCATGGCCGAGAGGTTCTGTAGGTGGACTTCTGAGCCTTGCTCTTGTAAAGCTTTGCTCTCGTGCAAAGCGAATTCTTCCGCTTTTGCACGAATTATGGGTCCGGTGACGGGAAGGTTCTCACTCCGGGCTCTTCTTAGCCACAACACCAAACACTTCTCAAGCTCTTCGTGTTCGGGGAGTCGCAGCCTCATCCTCTTTGGTCCAAATTGCGTACTGCTGAACGCACTCCGCAGCTTTTCCTTGTCGTGTAGAATCCTTGTCAGGCTACTTTTGGGAATGGCATACTTCGTTGCAAGCGCCGTTTTCGTGAAGCAACCGCTATCAAAATCATTAATGACTTCGATCTTTTTTTCTAACGTGAGCGCACGGTGTTGTCGCTTCGTGGCCGCCATCGCAGAAAGTAGGACACTAGGCCTAAGATGCGAGCAGAAGCCTTGAGTCAAGCCTACCCAACATAGCCACCTATGCGTAAAAAAATGAGAAAACTCCCAAAAACCATGCGTACATGCTAATTTTGGGCAATAAAGCTAATAAATATTAAGAACATTTTTAATACTGTTTTATTACTCAAGAGTTATTTTTCTTTTCTGCGATAGCGAAAAATATGTCGGCGACAAAGTTTCGTTTTCGGTTCCGTTTACCCGGAGGCGCGAGAATTTGAGTTCCGATTAACGGGATTACTTTTACATTGCATGAATACAAAACCAAACAACTCCGAGATAGTTGTTTCGTTTAAGCAACAATTCCGTTTAAGCGATTTCCGTTTAACGAGATTCTACTGTACGACGCAGTTCTGTCTAAATGTTTCTTAAACGGTCCGGCAAACTTTGCAACCTCGCCAAGTTGCCGAAATCGGCTGACTCGAGCGGGCGAATTCAGGCGCAACCAACAGCGCAGTCAAGGCTACGGCATGGGCGGAGCCAACATTGAGCTAAACGTCATCTTCATGGCCCCCTTTTGCTCGTTTTTACTTCTCCGATCGAGCGTAGCGCATGACGTCAGCAACGTTGCCTCTCTGCGCTCAGCGGTGTCCACGTGATTGGCGTACGTGCCTGCGCAGTTCGCTTCTTGGGAGCAGACCGGCTGCCCGCCGTGGTCCCGCCGTTACCGCTGTCTTTCGTGTCACAACCACTGTCGTCGTCTCACCGTTTGTGATTGTTATTCTCTCGGAGTTTCGTCCACACTATGGACACCACGTGCGCAGACTTATGCCGCAGTTGTGCAAACGTCGTCGAATGCCGTAGACACCAAAACGTGGCTAAGAGTGCGGTGCAGAGCAGGCGACACTAGCGCCTTCCACACGCCCGCCCCTAACCCTCCTGTCGTTGGGCCGAGGATCACGGTGACATCTCGTACCACGTGATGGCCATGTACTTGGCGGCCCGAGGCCAATGTTGCCGGACGGCGCCTGAAGTTTCGGTTTTCGATTTCCGCTCGTGTTTAAAATTAGATTTAAAAATATATATTCCATTTTTCGCGAAACAAACGACGTAGTGTCTTTTAGTAGGGCTTTTTGATTCGAAATCACTCATTATCCCGAAATCATCTTCGGAATTGAGCGGAGTTGCCCTTTAAAAAGTGTGCTGTGAACTTGTCACACACTTGAGCACTTTTGAATTGTGAAATTTTTCAAAGCAGAAAGTTGTTTCAATTCTAAATGTGTCCCTTGAGTCTATCTTTTTCATAGATTTTGTATGTTAAACTTATTCTATGGGTTGATCTGTTTCATAGGTGAACCCGTTCCCTAGGCAAATCCAACTTTTGCTTTGGCCTAGGCAGCCTTCTTTCCTAGGCAAAGCGTGTTCTCTTGGCGACCCTGTTCTTCTGGACAAACTTGTACTCTATGCAAACTTGTTTTCTAGGTAACCCTGTTCCCCAGGCAGCCTTCTACACTAAGCAAAATTTTTACTTGGGCAGATTTGTTCTCTTGGCAACCCTGCTCCCTGGGCCAACTTGTACTCTATGCAAACATAATGTAGGTAAAGCAGCGCAGAACGACAAAGACTAGAGGGAAGGAACAAACAAGACGGGACAGGCGCTGTGGCTTTGAGATAAGCTTACTATGCAAGCTTATCTTAAAGGCAACCATGTTCCCTAGGCAAATTGCTATACATGGGTTGCACTGACGTCACATCGCATACTTTTGACCACCATGTAAGAGGAGGAGAGGGAAGCTGGTTTTGTAAGAATTTTGAGTGACAGGTTAATCTTCTATAATCTTCTGGGAGGAGAATAGCGACGCCTGTGCAAATCCGGGAGGCACAAAAGAGGGTCCTGATGAGAGGGGAGCTCCTTCTTGCCCTCGTCTCTGGTGGTCATCGGAGCGCTCTTTGAATGACGTCACATGCAACCTATGTATTCAATGCAAACTTGTTTCCTAGGTAACTTTGTTCTCCAGATTGCCTTGTTCCTTATGCAAACTTTTTTCTTGGTAAACTTGGTCCTCAGACAATCCGGTGTCTTACCTAGATGAACTTCTCATCTAGGTCAGCTCATTCTACAGACAAGTTTTCTACAAAATTGGGGCTGATTACACCTAATAATATTTGGTCCCAAAGGATATAGATATGAAGGGAGAAAAACTTTCTTAACCTTTAGTACAAATCTTGTAACATAGCAGTTCCACTTTCACAATTGGTTTGTGGAACAAGCCCTTTCAGAACTCTTCTACATTTTTGCATCACATCCTAAAAGAAACTGTTTCACTACTGAGAAAAACGTGCATTCAGATCATAAAGCACTTTTTTCAGCCCAGCGTACAAGCACCATTTTTACTAAGAGAATTACGGGCTGTTTAATCTCGCGGCGAAAGTAATTGGTCCGCCGGCGCTTCGCTCCCAAGGCTAAGTACTTGTGCCCTCTGCAGGAGGCTTCCCTGCAACGCCTGATCCAGTACTGTGCGGAGAAGGCGCAGGTCCCCACCCTGAACTGGGTAACCAATCTGTCGGAGATCCTGGAGAAGTACTTCAAGGCGGAGCCACGGCCTTCTGTCCGCCTCTACACCCTCAACGTTGTCTCTTCCGTGCTCAGCAACAACAGGCATCTCTACGAGGCAAGTGGTGGGAACCCGAAGGCGCAAGACGCAGTGGATTCGGACGCAGCACGCCCAGTATAAACAGCCTTGCATGCATTCCGTTTCTCGTACGATTCGCATCCTTCTCACTTTTCTCGCCGCCGCAGCGGATTTCCGAGTTTACTGGCGCTCAATAGTGCAAAAAACGCAAAATACGCGAAGAATTTTTTCTTTTACAGCTAAGCTGTTTATGGCTAGGGTTCCGTGGATTTTTCATGTACATCTAACAAAAACACTGGGTCCAAAGTTTGATGCAAAAATCGCTTCGATTCTATGCAAAAAACTTATACGTCTCATCACTTGGATGTGCATTTTCCAGTAGGATTAGTTATCAATAGGCACCATTCTTCAAGTTCAGTAGGCTCTCGGGTAGATAATAAAGGTTTTTCAAAGATTTGCCGCTCTGTGACCCACGTCAACCATGTCTATGCTCGCACTGCCCTCTCTTCGTCGTCGTTCCAAGCGCTTGCGTGCCCAGTTTCCTTTCCTTCCGCTCTCCCGAGGTGGCGGTCCCGTCGCGTGCATCTAGTTTCTTCCGGCTTTTCGGGTCTGGTCTGTGTCGTATGGTAAACAGCTTTGCTCGTCATCCACCTTCACAGAATGGAATGACTTATGACTTTTTCAGAAATCTTTACGTAATTTGCACACCTCTTCTTTGATTTCAAAACTAAACAGAAAAATTTGCGAGTTAAGCGAGTAAATACGGTAGTTTTGTTTGGTAAGGATCTATAGTAGAGTTAAAAGATGCGAGTTTCCACTGCTGTGAAAGAACCTTTCAGTTAAGTGGCTTGACTGCCACCTGAGCCCACCAAACGTTTCTCGAGGTCAGAGAGAGCACTTGCCGATGCGCAGGAGGAACTGATGAAGAAGGTGCTGCTCCCCCACCTCGGCGCGCTGGAAACCGATCCCGATCCGGCCGTGGTGACCGCGGCAGTCCAGCTGTTGACCGACTTCTTCCAGGACAGCGGCAGCCAGCAGAACAATGAGGTTCTGGACATTGTCGAAAAGGTGCGTCGTTTGCCTTTGTACACGATCGAAGAGTCGCGTCGTTTTTAATCGTACGAAACAGAAGGACACGCTTCGATGTCGTCCCTCCTAGACATCGTTGAAACGTTGTCGACATTGGCAAAGGACAGCAGCACGATTCGACTCTATTGAGAACGTCGAGCGCATCTGAGAACAGAAGCGGGCAGAATATGCTGGATCTTCTTAAAGGAATGCAGACCACTGTTTCATGAGGTTTGTTGGACAGTGCTGTGCACCCATTGTAAACTGCTACCACCCAGTTGTTCGATTTTCATATGTTTTCTAGTAGTCGGGGCAAAATGTCCACGATTGTGCACTTATCCCTAGCTTTTCTCCCGATAAATGTGCTTAAACTCCAAATCAAAGATTGGAGTGTATCTCATATTTGAAAATTGCATTTGCACGCTATAAGGCAACATGTGTAGCACCGAAAGTTTCTTTAATTCCCGTGCTTCTCCAGTTTAGACACACTGTAGCTATGGCACCTTATGTTGCTTTCTGTATAATATGTAGAACTTTCTGGATCAAAGTCTTTTTATGAAAGAAATAAAAGACGTTTACAAATCTCTAGTGCAAAACTAGAGCACAGCTCTTGAGAGAGGAGGGGGGAGGGTATGCCCCTCGTACCTCCTCCGTACCCTCCTCCTTCCTCCTCCTCCTCCTCCTCCTCCTCCCACTAAATTTAGCAGGTTAAGTTTCCCCGCTAAATTTAGCGGGGAAATTGACGTCACATGACCTCAACACCAATTCAGTTTCCCCGCTAAATTTAGCGGGGAAAATGACGTCACATGACTTTGTGTCACGTCATCCATAAACAAATTCAGTTTCTCCACTAGGTTTAGCAGGAAAATTCGAGCGTCACGTGACCTCCACACCAATTCCATTTTCCCGCTAAAGTTAGCGGGGATTGGTTATGGCGACGGTGACGCTCATGCGAAACGCTGAGAACGGGTGCCAAGAGCTGCACGTCTAAAAATTTGTATATCTTGGATATTGTAAAGTTTTATAGGAAGCTTTTAATACTAAGGTCTGATATTGCAAAGTAATGGATGGAGCAAAGCAAAGTTAAAGTATACCTGCAATACTGCATCTGAGGCACTGACAGAAAGTATCTGTCTTAGAAAGAAAACAGATTTTGCTATGCAGAGCATCCATTTAGTACAAATCAGCCAACTAAATTAATACCTCGATGTCTGTGGCACCATAGCAAACTTACTACCACATTTTCTAATCTTAAATTTACATTACTATATATGCATTTCCTCAAGTGCTTGTACCTGCAGTGCATGCTTACTGCATCTGTTTTTCTTTTATGGTGAAGTAAAATCACAGTAAACTCGTGATAGTGGTACAGGCAACCGAGATGTTTGTGTGGCACTAAAGAATTCCAATATGACAAGATATTTTTTGCAAATTTATTTTGCAGTTGAAGTATAAAGTATAAAGGCTAGCAAGCTGGTATAGATTCATAGTTCAAGGCAAGGCTGAGAAACTAAGTAAAGATTTCTTTAGTCTCGGAATGCAATCGCGACTCGATTAAAGAGGTCTTCTATCGTATACAGTAATCCCTCGTTATAACGAAATCGCTTTTTTGGAATTATCGCTTTTGTCGAAGTTCAATGGGGTCTCGACCGAAATGCACGCGTTTTCAACCGGATTATTCCAAGTGTATCGGCGGTCGACCACGCTTTTACGAAGGCCGCGCTGCCGAAAACATGCAAGCCTACACGGAGACGCACGGAGACCCCGCGTCCCTCCCCTTCTCCGTTGAGCCAAACGGCAAACTGGGAAAATGGCAAACGAGAAAACAGAGCAACGGGCACACGCAGAGTGCGCAGAGCACCGCTTCCGATGCCGATGCGCCGACGCGGGCAGGGAGCAGCGGGAGTGGCGTCCACGTTCCGACGCCACTCGCGGCGCCCGCGGCCAACGCTGCCCAACTCCTGTCGGAATCGGGTCAAGGGAGCGATGGAGCCGATGGAGCCTGGAGGAAATCATCCCTATTCGAGAGCTCCCCGACGCGCGTGCCTGCGCGGCGTACTAAGGGCGTACACGCACATGTGCGTCGTATGGGAGAGTGGGAGTGTTTACCGAAAGTCGCTTAGTTCTGCAAGGTTGAGAAAAAGCGGCCAGTCCAAGTTCGAAATCGCCAAAGAATTCGACGTTCCGGCATCGGCTGTTCGACACTGTCCACCGTTTTGCAGAACAACCAAGGCATACTGGACGGGTTCGAGAAGTTTCTCATGCAAGAGAAAGTGCGCCCGCAACCCGAAGGTGAAAGATTGCCAACTGCTTTGCGCACGTCAGATTTTCTCTCGCGAGCATGCTTGCCGAGCCGGCGCACGATTCCCAGAGCAGCAACGATCTCTACAGGAGTGTGTGCAAACACGTTGGCGAAGTCACCGAGGATCACTTTGTTTCGTTCGCGCTTGTCGATGCGGACGTTCCCGTTGTTGCTCTTGCCACGGATGCTGCGGTCGAGACCTTGCGTGTGGCCAGGGTAAACACTAAAGCGACGTCGAAGAGGCAGCTCGGGAAACTCCGATGACTGCGGAGACGCGAAACATCCTACGGCTGCTTTGAAACAAAGTGGAGTGCAGTGGTGGTGACAGTGTTCTTGCGGTGCCTAGAGCAGTTCGAGGAGCACTGATGCCAGGATGAAATTATCGGCAAACTCCACTTAACTAGTTATCTTTTTTACTCAGTAAAGCCTCCGCTTGTTGTTCATAATCAAGGTTTGTTCGATTAAATATACGGTCAGAGTGTTTTTCAGTTTCCCATCCACCTTCAAGGCTGCTGGCGCTGTTTTCTTGGCTCTGTCGCTTTTACCTAACTACTCCTTACTATATCGAATTTTTTTGCCGTCTTGTTGACTTTTATGACGAGGGATTACTGTATGTCCTTCGGAGGCTCTGAAACTTTCGGATGTCGAGGATACATCTGCGTGAAATGACAGCAAGGGATCCTTCTCCCTTGGACATTGTTGCAATGAAATAGTGTACAAATGCATAAAGTTTGTTAGACAATAATTACCTACACTAAGCACTGAAGTATATTCTTGCGTTGTTACAAACGCTACAATTGTGCTCCCAGCTTGGAAAATGTTGTACCCCTCGGGTTTAGGGAGACCTGAGAGAATCTCGCCGCCTCATGAATTCTCGGAAGTGCTTTTGAAAACCTCCGGGTCTCTCGTAATACAGTCTGTGAGCCAACATGCATTTGCTCATAACAAGCAACTGGAACGTGGGTACTTTTACGGCTTCCGGGTGACTAGAAGTCGTTACTTGAACAAGTGTGTATACTTTTGGACTTCTTTAAGCAAGCAGAAAGTGCATGGTTTGGCTGCTTGATTCGGCGACTCGGCCCCACCAGGTGCTGAACCACCCGACTTGGTCGACAAAGCCGAACGGTGCTGAGGAGGTGCTTCCCGTGGAGACGGCGGCCAGAGAGTCTCATCGACGTTTTTCGGGTAAGCACTCGTATGCCTTCGGCGGTTTTCTTGCGAAGAAAGAGTGGGGAGATTTCAAATTCTTTGAGCTTGACACGCAGCCAAAAGGACGAAGGAGACCTCCTCCTCTGTCTGTAAGGAGTAGCTTGGAGAATAACACCTCCGAGAGTGACAGGGCCCCGTGGTGCTGGATCGTCTGCATCACTTACCAAAGGCCATCGCGGGGCATGATTTGAGCTCGAGGGCTGCGTGAGCGTTCGGCCGGGACTCGTGTTTTTTCGGCGAGAACACAAGTTGCAGCTGAATGCCGACCACAGTGTAAAAGGCGATTCATGCACTTGCGTCGCGAGTCTGACCGAGTGCGGGGGGCTGCCATGGCAACAGCTGCGTCTGCTCAACAAAACGCGGTAAAGACCTGTTTTGTCGAGGCTGACGCTGCTGTTGCACTACAACCTGTCCGCTGGTGAACTCGATGCCAGTGTGTGAACCGCCCTGAAGATGTGCATAAGGTGTGGACACCGCGCGTGTCGCAGCTGCCAGACAAAATCCTCTTCTCGCCTCGGTCGCAAGCGGCGACACCGAGACGGCAGCTTCGATGCGCGGCAGACAGCAGCCTGTCGCGGGCCTGGTTTCCCATGCTTCATTATGGAGATACGCTTGTTTTTAAATTAGTTCTCTGGCTGCGCCATGTCAGTTTTCTGCTTAAACAATGCTTCGTCATTGGTCCTAGTTTCGTGCCTCAACGGGAGCCGCTCTAAGGTCTGTCATGACACAGCATTGAAGTGGTGAGATCTATGAGCGGGGCCATCGAACCAGCGTCCGTCAAGGCTGGAGCAGATGCGCCGATCAAAAATTGTGTGCGCCCGGGTGCCTTGAGACACTTGTTTTAGAAGCTGCAGCTCTTAGGCGCCCGTTTCCGGCTCGAGCGAGGCGTCGCCGTCGGCGTCGCAAGATTGCGAGCCCCCCCCCCCCCGCCCCCGAGCCTCGGGAGGGGACCTCAGTTCCTTCGGGAGGGGACCTTCCAAGGGCCTCGGGTTGCCACGGGAGGACCTCGGATGCCGCCGGTGGCCTTGGGCAGGGAGGGCCCACCCCCCCCCCTTGCCCGAGGCCCATGTGACCCACGCCCCCCCAAGGTCATGCCCCGGCCCCCCTCCCTGAGATCACCAAAGATGCCCGAGGTCCCTCACGGGGTCTTCCCCAAAGGCAACCCGTAGTCCTCACAAGGTCCTCGGAAGGGGAAGTGGGGGGTCATGTGCAGCCCCCCCTTAAGAGTTGCAACTTGCCACTTGCGTTGCCACTTGCCTGTGTCCTCACCTGTACTGTATACCTTACACCTTGACACTGATGCAGCACTTATGTCCAGTTGTCACCCAGTACTAGCCTTTGGTTGGGGATGTAGCAAAGCCTCCCAATACCTACCGAATAACTCCGTTATTTGGGAGGTATTGACCAAAAGACCACTTCTTTTCGGGAGACGAGCAGAGAAGAAGTGCAAGGGGAGTAGCGAAAGGGCTTCTTGTGTTGCAGAAATGATTTTGTAGGGTTGACCCTTAAAGTCCCCAACAACCCCTAACGAGGGTGCACAGGTAGGCAAATGAACCCGATTTGAATTAACCTCAGTCGTGTATCAGTGCACAACTTGGCTCATATTTAAAATTGGGCTCACACCAAAAAACGCTTTACGAGGGATAATATCGATCGAGAGGAATTTGGGTGCCCGTGATAGCTTGTGGGGCCAGTTTGGGGAACCGAAGTGTTCCCTGGGAACCTAGTTTGAGAAAGACTTGAACGTGAACATTTGACAGAGATCTGTCCGGTTGGTGCAAGATGAGTTAAAAAAGGGGGTACGTCTTACTGAGCCCTAATTGAGGACCCAACATTTCGAGGCCTACTCAGCCTCTTCTTCAGGGGCCACAGTGGTGGTGCTCCTCAACAGCCATCGCCACAGTCACCTCTGAAAAAGAGGCAAAGTAGGCCTTGAAATGTTGGGTCCCTAATTAGGGCTTGTTTGGACATCCCCCTTTTAAATTGATATCTTTATAGGGCCAACCAACCCCAGGAGCCGCGTGAGCATGAAATGTGTAGGTCAGTCAGTTCGTAACTGCTAAAGAACCTTGAAAAAAATGGCAACCGGTGCCAGGGATCTAACTCCGGTCACTGACGTGGAAGCCGAGTGCATTGCTGGCTGAGCTACGGGCCAGCACGCAGGAACGGGAGGAACAGAAGCAGGTGGTATGAGAAAGCATTCGGAGCAGAGAGGGGTGGAAAGGGCAAGAAAGAGAGGAGCAGAAGCAGGTGGTGTAGAAAGAGCGCACGGAACGAGGAGTAGTGGGCACGAAAGTGCGCTTCCCTTCTCTTGGTGACCCAGAAACTTCAGTGCTAAGGCTTTGTACCCGGGTGGGGCTGAAGGAAGCGCGTGCAGCGTCACAGAGAGACAATGGTATGACGTAATCTGTTTCCATACAAAACCCTGCCCTAGGCACCACTTGAATTAAGCGCACCACCCACCCCAGTCACTGAAAGGCTAAAGGTCAGCCTGCCCTAGGCAGCACCCAAACTAAGAGCAGCACCCACCCTATAAAGCTACCACATTTAAACAACTTTGGCTGAATGACCAAACACACAACCAATTTTTTAATTAGTTTGTGAAGTCATGCTCATGGATCTTGTGCATCGGTGGTTGTCGGCGGTTGTGGCTCTTTACTGAAGTGGGCTGCCCTGTGCCGGTTTCTTTTTTTTTTTTTTGCAGAAGAAGATGTGGCTGAGCCCTCAGTGTGCCGTGGCCACTTTCCGTCTGCTAGTTGACCACGTGCGTCGTCAGTACCGGCAGGAGCCCTCCGTCTGTCAGCTGCTGGCGCCTGTACGCCTAGTGGTAAGTGGCAGTTGGCTCGATTTCGGTGCTGTTCACATCTGGACTCCTTCTGGGGTTTGATTTTAGTCAAGGAGAGAGTGAGAGTGTCCTTGGCTGCTGATTGGATGTGGTGCTCCAGCTTGCGCGTAATCAACCAATGAGACATTTTTGACTCGTTCTTGACTTTGCAATTGGGCAACGTTTTAGTAAGAACGTCTCGCCAATGCACAAATAGCGAGAGAGGTATCACGGCCTCTGATGTGCTTGTCCTTGGTACCCATTCATTCACCGGTCGATATCAGCTTGTGTACAGCAGCAGAACAACTTGAGACTTGAAAAGAAGCGCAAGTTGTCAATTGCTTCGAACGTGAAATAGCAGACGATCACAGTTCCAGCCAGCTTTCAATCACGCTTTACCACGGTGCTGGGTTAACAGCAGACCATCAACTGTTTTTTCGGTCTGTTAGCGGACAACATGCGGTGTTTTCTTGTTCTATTTCCGTCTGCGAATGACGCTTCGTATTCAACAGACTGCGTTGTTGAGCTTGTTGCTCCGAATCACGTTAGCGCCGACGAGAACACTCGGCCCTTTCTTGCCAAGTTTTCCGCCGGTGCACTCAAGAAGTCCTTGGTCTTGAGTTGCAAGACAAACTCTTCAGCTTTTGCACAAGTTATTGGTTCGTTGAGGGGCAGGCTTTGGCTACAGGCCCCCATTATCCACAACACCAAGCACTTTTCAAGCTCTTCGTGGTCAGGCAGTCGCAGTCTCTTCCTTTGTGATCCAAACCGCGTACTGGCAAAGGCACTCTGCAGCTTTTCTTGGTCGGCAAGAATCCTTGTTAGACTACTTTATGGAATGCCATACTTCCGTTGCGAGCGCCGGTTTTGTGAAGCAATCACTCTCAAAATCATTCATGATTTCAAGTTTCTTTTTCAATGCAAGAGAGCGGTGCACTCGCTTCCGTTCAGCCATCAAAGATGCTATTGCTAAGCCTAGCCTAGCCTCTGAAACGTCCAAAACCGACGGGCCGACGTTGCGGTGCCGACATTACCAGAAACTGAGGGGGATGAACAATGATGCATACAGCGATGGTGCTTTGAAAATATTGAAGAGCACGAAAAACTTTTTTTGGGAAAAAATTGCGTCTGCGGATGTTGACAGAAAACTCTCCATTGATCGTTGGCAAGTATGAATAAATAAAAATAAAAAGAGGGGGCAACCAGCGTGAGTCAGCCTTTCTTGGCATTATTAGATAGTGAGGTCCTGATCCCTTGTTATCATCTCTAGGCATCGTCCTCGAGGTTGTCCTAGAAGTCGTCCGATAGGTCGTCCTAGGCATCGTCCTTGAGGTCGTCCAGAAGTCGTCCTTGAGGTCGTCCGAGAGGCCGTTCTGAGACGTCGTCCTAGAAATCGTCCTTAAGGTCGTCCTCGAGGTCGTCCTCAGGCGTCGTCCTCGAGGTCATCTTACAAGTCATCCTTGAGGTCGTCCTAGACGTTGTCCTCGAGTTTGTTATAGAAGTCGTCCTTGAGGTCGTCCTTGAGGTTGTCCTAGATGTCATCCTCTAGGCGTCGTCTTCAAGGTCGTCCTAGAAGTTGTCCTTGAAGTCGTCCTAGACGTCGTCCTCTAGGCATCGTCCTAGACGTCGTTAAAATAACAGCTTTGCTGGTCTCCATCTTCACGTGAAGTGGAAGGGCTCTACAATTTTTTAGTTTCGTTTTTAGTTGTTTTTTTTTATTTAGAAGTATGAAAATTTTGTTTCCAATTAATGGGAACCTTTTTGCCTTGCGTAAGTGCTGAAATCAAACAACTTCGAGGGTGCTGTTCCATTTAAGCGGCAATTCCGTTTGAGCGTCTTCTATTTACCGAGATTTCCCTATAATTTTATTCTGGTTCCCTCAAGGTCTTTTATAATTCATTATGTGCTTCTTGTCCCATAGTTTTCTGTAGAAATATGACCGATCTTACAGAGACCCGTGCAGTTAATTTGCTGCTTTGACCATTCCCGTTCTCTTTTCGGCCGCTAGGTGGCGCAAGCCAGTGCCCCCGTTTTCCTGACGAGGACAAACACATCGAGCTGCCTTTATCTATGTCCACCGACTAATGTGATTAACTAAATTAATGTTGTTTGCTGTTTTTATACTCACAAATTCAAACCTCACAAACTTGCCACATTTCGTTGTACTGTAATTTGCCCCGTGTCTAGTACGCCCCTGGTGGCTCTGAGGCAAAGTGCCGACCTACGTATCTCCCCCAGGTGGGGGTTCGAATCCCGGTCGAGGTGCCCGCAATCTGACCGAGGCTTGTTGCGAAAAAAAGCACCGTGTAACCGAGATTTTGGTTGCCCGTCAGAAGGTCCACGGGCGGTTGAAATGAATCCTCAGTCCTCCTCTAGGAGGCGTGCCAGATTCTCTTCGTTGGCAGCACGTAAAACACCCAAGTTTGATTTCGATCCGATTGCCTTCTGGTTCTGCTACGATTGTTTGGTAACACTATTGGTCACCGCTGCCGCCGACTCGACGCCTCACTTGGATGTCCCACTTCGTTTCATGCCCGAAAGTCGGAAGACTTGGTTCGCGGTGAACCGAGTTTGACAGGTTTTGGTTTCGAATCGATTGGTCGTTCCTTTTGTCGTTCTAAATCTCTGAGCTGGCGACTAACCGCCGAATTCACAAACCTCACTCCAATTGAGGGGCCCCTCCACTTCCACGAGGAAGGCGCTAGGGCCAGTGCTGGCCGATAGCGATAACGGATCCGCCGTCGCGATTGGCCAGCACCGGCCCTCGTGCCTTCCTTGTGGAAGTGGAGGGGCCCCTCAATCGGAGTGAGGTTTGTGGATTCGGCAGTTAGGTTTTTGTGACCATACCTCCTCCTAGACATGAGCAAAGTACCCCTAAAACTTGCCCTTTCGAGTTGGGAGGCTAGAATTTACACCTCAGCTTTTTTAAATCGGAATGTATCTCGACAGAAGCAAAAATGGGATTTATGTCACGTTGCTGTTGTCATACCGTGCCATCATCAGCCAAATTTAGTGGGATGCCAACCATGGTTTACACTGGTCACGTGGCTGGTGCCAGTATGAGTCACGGGGTCACATGACCATGTGACGTGCATCGGGCAATGTTACTAGATTACCTCAGTTGTCGAACTCCAGCGGATGGAGGTACCCCTCTTCGCTCGCATCAGTCCGTGCCTCCCGTCGTTTGGAGCGCCATCTAGATTTACATTTCAAAACTGTGTTCCATAATGTAGCTGGTTGGCTTGGATTGAGAAATAGTGGGTAGACATCAATGTTAGATGCCTTGAGGTCTACCCATTATTTTTAATGCGAATAGCATTCTTTGGATACTTCACGCACTTTTCGTCTATGTATCTATCTATCTATCTATCTATATATCTATCTGGCTATCTAACCTCTTACGCCCGCGGGTCGATAAATAAATAAAAAAGACCGGCGCCGGCTGGGATTCGAACCGTTGACCCTTTGATCAGCAGGCAGACGCGCTAACCACAGAGCTATGAAGGCAGTCATTCAAGGCACTCTAAACACCTGTTTATATCTTTACCATACCGCGACGCGCGTTCCATGCACGAGGGCTCATTCCGCTCTCGTGAGGCTTAGCACTGCCCCTAGCTCACCCTCTCCCGCGCTCGGGAGAGGGTGATGTAGCAGCCGTGCTCACCCTCACGAGAGCGGAATGAGCCCTCGTGCATGGAGCAGCGCGCGCACCGGTAGCTGTGACAGCGCTGTAAGGCGCGTCCTATGGTAAAGATATAAACAACCGTTTAGAGTACCGTTGGTTGAGACTAGCTGAGACGCCAGAAAGTCTGGTCGGTACCATTTTGAGTGTTTGTGCGTATGGCGCGTGCTTTGCTCGCCTTCCTAAGTGACACAAACGCACGTGCTGGGCTGCGGAGATCGTGCGCAGGGCTGTGAAAGTGTCAACAAATTTAGAATCGCCTTAAGAGTGGGCTGGCGTATCTAGAGTGTGCCGGCCACCTGACGAACGCGCATAACTCCGCACCGTTTGATGCTATTCGCATTAACGTAGATAATCATTCCCAAAGGATGGGTTCTGCTGATTTTTTTTTCAGTGGGCCATAAAGATCCCAGGCGAAAATCAGTCCACTTCCAGCTGGATTATGGAACTGGAAATGAGGCAGTCAGCTGGATTCCAGCTGGGTCCAGTTGGATTCCAGCTGGGTCCAGCTGGAATCCAGCTGGACTGCCTCATTCCAGTTCCATATCCAGCTGGAAGCGGACTGATTCTTGCCTGGGGAGTTTGAGTGATGCTGACATCGTCGCAACCCCTCTGCAAGCAGACGGAGGCTTGCCATAACGTTGGCGTCAGGTCACGCCAGGTCACAGGTCACGCCAGGTTTTGGAGCTTTCTTTCTTATTTTTTGGCCAACCCCAATGAAACAGCACAGGCTTGTCAGATTTCTGTGCTGATTTAGAATATCTGTTACTTATTTTAATTAGTAGGTTAATTATCACGATAATATATAATTAGCCAGACTTTGTTTCCAAAAACATTAGTGAAAAACATTTTTAAAAGAATGCATATGGTCAGATACTACTACATATTATGAAGAATACAGTGTTGGAAGGACTTTTAGATTGAACCATTATTAGTGACTTTACAACACATTAAATTTCAGTGCTCGATGTGTGGCTACCATGCAGTAAAACAATAGTCAAGTTCAAAACTTTTCTAGACCTATAATAAATAATCTGCTTCCAACATTGTCTGCTTTGCACATTTAGCTACATGTTGCTAAAAGAGTTATATTTCTGTCTCCCCTAGATGCTGAAGGTATCCATCCTGAAAATTTTAGAGTCCAAAGTGTGTTCTGAAAGAGCATTGTTTTAGCATCAATTTCAGTGCAATTTTGGCCCACATAGATAATACAGTGATATTATGGCTCAAATATTAATCTTCAAAATAAGAAACTTGGCAGATCAAAAGAAAAATAGCTTTCAGAAATTGCCATGTTCCAAAAAACACTGTCAAATCTTGGTGTAACATGACATGACGTCATGCGGGCATCTTACGCAACATCAGGTTACCCGACATCACAGTGCCAGGTGACGTTGCACTGCCCAGATGTTTTCACATATACTGCTGATGCATTTTGACTGTGGAACGTCTGGGCAATAGGTCAAAGGAGCGTCTTCATTTTATTTTACAGATCATGAATTTCCTCGTGAGCCTGCGGACCAACGCCCTGTACGCAGATCGGCATGGACGAAGGGTTAGAAGAGGGACATTCGCTATAGCCCCCACCTCCTCTGCCTCTTCAGGTAGAAAACGGGGTGGTGCTTAGCAAGTTGGGCCGTGCTTAAGGTAGGAGAGTCTGGCCGCAAAAAGCGGAGCGGCCCTCGAGCCTGCGCCAGGGTGAGAAGATTAGTTTGCAAGAACAGCTGCTGGGAGCATCCAAACTCTCATTTGCTCTCATCCATCTGCTTTCTCGTACAGTAGACTCTCATCAGTTCAAACCCCAGGAAGCCACAAATTTCGTTGTCTTGAGGGTGTCCGAGAGGTTGTCCTTGAGGTCATCCTAGAAGCTTCCTCGAGGTCGTCCTAGAAGTCGTCTTTGAGGTCGTCCTAGACGTGATCCCCGAGGTCGTCCTAGGCGTCGTCCTCTAGATGTCGTTCTCGAGGTCATCCTAGAAGTCGTCCCTGACGTCGTCCTTGAGGTCGTTCTAGACATCGTCCTCTAGGCATCGTCCTTGACGTCGTAAAGATAACAGTTTTGCTGGTACTCCATCTTCACGTGAAGTGGAAGGGGCTCTACATTTTATGTCAATGCAATTAATGCAAAGGTGCAGACAAGCTGGACATTATAAACTATAATAAACCCTGAAGATGGGGAACAAGGGAGACAAAGGACAAACACGAATCTCCAAACACGGCTAGGTGACTGGTGCATGCTGAAGTAATCTGCCTGGTCCTGGTATCGAACCAGGGACCTCTATGTTTCCAGTGGAGCACTCACCAACGAAGCAAACCGGGAGTTATACATCGTCAGAGCAAACGGGTTTTATCAGCTGCCACCAGTCCAACACCAAAACAGGTGCCCTGCAACAACTTTTAAAAGGGCCCTGCAACGACTTTTTTATTGGTTTTCAATTTGCACCGAAACTGAGCGCACTGGACATAGTAACTTAGTGAAACTTTTTTCTTTTCGAATTTTGCTTTATTTTAAAAGTTATAGGTAAATTAAAATGACAAAAACAAGCAAAAAATAACCTCCTTTAAGACGTCCCTGGTCCTGGCTTTGGTGGCTGTGAACTAGAGGAGGGGTAGTGAGCTCAATCGAGTGCTCAGGACTGCCGCACTCCATGTTGACGGCTCGAGAGGGCACCACTAAAGCATGTGCTTGCTTGGCTGGATGAAGCTAGAGTCACTAAGTAAAGCTACGCTTCCAGAGTACCGAAACTCCCCAAACTACCTGTCTGAAGCACGTCAGGCGCCGCCATCTTGGGTCCGCGGCGTGCCTGTAGCCTAAGCCAAGCCGAGCTGTAGCCGTTCCGCCTGCGCCAGCTGCCGTAGCCGCAGCTGTGGCAGCGAATCAAGGTCGTGTTGTTCGTATCTCGACATAAGAAGGAAAATGTGCGTGCTGAGCGACGGACTTCGGTGTGCGCGCGCAGTAAACAGTAAAACAGCAGCGGGCAGCGGATCGCTGGACCCAAGATGGTGGCGGTGAAAAAACGCGAGCGATGATGATAGTGACTCACGTGACTGCCGCTGTCCAATGATGCCCCAGCGAACCAGAATACTGTTGAATAGAGCGACTGTATTGTCGGCAAAGTGCCAAAGAAAAGGAATGCGGTACTCTGAAAGCGTAGCTTTTATTTAGTGACTCTAGATGGAAACGGGCGCCAGGGCAGCTCGCATGGCATTTGCTGCGCAACTAAACACTAATTCGGCATGACACTTCATTGGCCACAAATGACAGCAAACACGGGGTAAAGATCAGTTCAGAATGGGAGCCACTTCGCGCTGCCCTACCGCAAGCCAAACCTGCTTGCCAAAGACCTTTGGACCGCTCGGAACCGGTCGAATCCTCCAGCCCTTACGACCGCAGCGCCACCACATACATCCGGGACCTTTCTACGCTCGCTGCTTCACAGCAATGTGTGGCGAATGTCGGAGCCTGATTCCACTACCCCTTTCTAGTACGCGCTGCCTTTTCTACCACTTGGGGGCGGGTATGTCGACACCTCATTTCTTGTTTCCGTACTTCATAAACTTCATTTGTTTCTTTTCTGATCGAAAATACTGAACGAGAACTACTTTCATAAATAATTGAAACGGTTCGCGCCGCTTATATTTTGTATCTCGACTCAAAAAAAGCTTTTAGCGGCTCTGACCAGTCGTAAGGCAGGAGCTGGCCAGGACCGAGAACATCACGATGTCGTCACATATGCTGCGCGCGTTCGGTACCACGGGGCACCCATAGGAGGAGGAGATTTCCGCGTCGTCCGGTTAAAACATGACGCACTGATATTTAGTTACTCTCTCCGTGCCCGCTGGCTTGCCCGAACCACAAGAGCTGTGGAAACCGCAAAAAAGGTAGACGCTTAAATAGGATTGCAGGGCCCCTTTAAGGTTATAATGTTAATGCAATAAATGCAAAGGATCAGGCAAGCTGCACAGAATAAACAGTAATAAACCCTTTCTCCTAGTTAGCTTAGCTGGTAAAGCGCTCCACTGGAAATGGAGAGGTCCCTGGTTCGATACCAGGACCAGGGCGGATTTTCAGAGTGCTCCAGACACCTAGCTGTGTTTGGAGATTTGTGTTTGCCCTTGGCTCCCCTTGTTTTCCATCTCCAGGCTTTATGATCGTTTATTTATTAACTTTATATAAAACCTTAACATCTGGAATGCTCCTTGATAAGCGTCAATCATTCATCATGCTCACTATGACGGTCGTTATGACACTCATTCATGACAATTTTCTCATAGGAAATGCCCCATAAAGCATATTCTTTGTTAAAAAATAGACATGTTTTCAACGCATTTCCAGCTTCGGGTCCATGGGTTCGCTTTATTTAGTACAACATGCCATCATTCTAAGGTGCAACCGTTTTTTAATTCACTCTGGTTTTTGCAAGCTCTTTGACAATTGAAAGTTTTGTGATGAATGCTGTCTTAGAGTTTTGTATTGTATCTTTTTTCATCCAGGGAAGGCTCAACTATGAGGCAGTGTTCCCCAGCAAGTGCCGTTACAAATAGCGGCGTGGCGGCTGCTTCGGCGCAGCCCCACATTGCTCACTTGTGCGTGAAGGAAGCCTTCGACACCATCATCGCAAGCATCAGGGAGGCAAGTCGATGTTGCTCACCTTTGCAGACTTTGGTGTCCGCTGGCAGAAACTGCAGCTTGCTATGCAACGTTATAAAAGATTCTAACGTCAGTTTTTTATAAAAGCAATTCATTATGTTTGCTGCTTGTTATAGCGGGAGTTTATTATGAAGGATTTGCTATAAAAGGAATTCATTACGATTGGTGTTTCTTACAATGGGAGTTTGTTATACAAGAGTTTGTTATACAAATGTTTGTTATACTGGAGTTTGTTATACAGGAGTTTGTTATACAAGCGTTTCTTATACAGGTGATTGTTTTACAGGAATTAGTTATACGAGAGGTCATCATAAAAGGAATTCATTATGATGGCTGTTATAACGAGAGTCTGGCATGCAGGAGTTCATAATACTGGAGTTTGTTATACGAGAGTTTGTCATGAGGAAATTGATTACTGTGGTTGTTTTTTATGACACGAGTTTTTTATATGCAAGTTTGTTATAAAAAGGACTTCATTACGATGATAGTTTGTTATAATAACAGATTGTTATACAGGAGTTTGCTATACAAGGGTGTTGTAAGCACAATTCACTTTGATGGCTATTTATTATAATGGGAGTTTGTCATAAATGGATAGATGGGGCTCTTATAGGCGAGTTTTCTCTATCCAGGATGACTCTAGGACAGTGAACCAACCTAGCTTTTCAACATTCTGTACTCTCTTTTGTTTCTTCGGTGTGGATCAGGAGAGCGACTGGCCGGTCCTGTCGACAGTCCTTCAGGGTCTTCCCGGTCTGCTAAAG
The DNA here is from genome assembly GCA_037355805.1 of Ixodes ricinus. NCBI lineage: Eukaryota > Metazoa > Arthropoda > Arachnida > Ixodida > Ixodidae > Ixodes > Ixodes ricinus. Next base: position 9,719 of record JAZHYW010014869.1, on the reverse strand, counting down.
GACAAAGCGCTCGTCCTGTGCGGGCAGATGTCCTTCCGGGCACTCTGCGTCCGCCTCCGCAATCAAGTGAGCTGCCTCTCGCTTCCCATGTTTGGGAAATGGTGTCATCGGTGATAGTTATTGACAGGTGTGAAAACGGTAGGGTAGCTTGCCTTCATTGCAAGCGTCCTTACTTCGACAGTGCCTCGGCCCTTTGTGAGTTTCGATTGTGCACTTGCGGCCAAGGCACAGCAGAAGGCGGGGAGGGCGTGCCAACAGGCCGGTTGTTTGAAAGAGACGTCCTGTAATTCTCTCCTTGTCAGCGGATATGCGGTCAAACGCTTTACAACGAAGTCCGCGGGACCGGCGAAATTTTTTGTCGCACAGGTAACTTTGTCGTAGTAGTCGAGCACGAAAAATCGATCACGCGAAACCGGACTTGTGCTGTCGCATATTGACGTACCTCCGCAGCATTCGAGGTCTTTTAGGCGACGGTGTAGCGGCGGGTATAGTATGAGCGACATCAGAAATGAGGTTTCGTAGGTTGACGATTGACTCGTCAGAAGGGCGAACGGCGGCTGAGTCTCCTGGTGCGTCGCAGCTCAGAGCACGTGGGGCAAAAGCTCACGTTAGAATCCAGGCATCTTAATCAATCACCACTTTATCTTCTTTTTTTTCTTTCTAAATGAAAAACGTATTAGCACGTCTTCGTGTACTCACTGCTGCGCGACACAATTCAAAGATGCCAGGCTAGTGGTCGTACCGCCCGCACCGCCATTGTCAACACTGGCGAAATTTGTCATCTATGGCCGAGACACTGGGCACCTCCTTGCTGCAAACTAATCTCCCGCTGTCCAAACTTCCACACAGTGACCTTAACTTACTCGTCAAAATACAAATCGCAATAATCACCGAACTGCAGACGTCGACCGTGTAAATTCGGCCTTTTCTAAATTGGTTGGCAGCTTGCACCACCACGTGTCATTCAGGGGAGGCTGCCGATACGGCTGCGCTGCTCTTGACTGCTTGTACACGCAATAGAAAAAATGATGGCCATTTTTTCGCCCAATGAAAACTGGCACCGCTTTACTGGCTTGGCATCGCTCTTTTTGGCTGGTCCCCCCCCCATGGTGTAGGTGTAGGTTGTGTAGGTGTAGGTAGGTGTAGATGATGTAATGCAGGGGTTCTCAAACTTTTGGATTTCGAGGGTCACTCAACTGTCTTGATTGACAGCCAACGAACCCTTCCCAGTCTTGCCTTTGATGCAGTGAAGTAGTACAGGAGCCTGTGGGCCTTGTAAACGATAATGCACGCACGAGGGAGCGACAGCCTATCACGAGTGACAGCTTCCCGGCGGACTAATTTTTCGAAGGTGCGCATATTCGAAAATTTAGTCTGCCAGGAAGCCGTCACCTGTGATTGGCTGTCGCGTGCCTTCCCCTGCTGCCTTCCTGTCCGGTAGCCCCCCTGGGGCCTGCACCACGGCGCAGAAAGGGGGGGCACGGCAGAATCTTTGATTGGACTCTTAATAGGGAAATCGGCCTTTTTTAATGTAATTTCGGGTTTTTTAGGATGCTTGGAGCCCGTAGATCGAGTTATGACGGTAAATACCGTATAAACTTGTGTAAGGGCCGCACTATTTCTTCCCGATTTGAGGGCAAATTTTTGAGGTGCGGCCCATACATGGATTAAAAGAAAATATCTGTATCCACATTACTAAATGAACGTACATGAGCGCGCTCGGCTGCACTGGTCGGAAAATCCTTCATTCCGGAATCCGGACACAATTGTCAGTCGGATTTACCTAATTAATTTACATACTGCGCAATACGCTTTTTTTTTTTTGGCCGTATTTGATAGCATGCGCGGCAACTTTCGGCTTGAATCCCGTATGACTGTTGAAGTGGTACTTGCCCATAGCTCTCAGATTGCGCAAAAAGGCAGACAAATCACGACGCTTTGACACGAATCGAAGAACAAAAGGAAACCTCCCCAGAGCGTACAGTGGCGTTCGGAAACCTGAGTGCACGCGCGAGCCGAGCCCGCTGAATCCCCATTCCTCGCGCTTGCCACGGAACCTGACATATCCTTTATCTTTTCTCAATGCCTTGCCGCAACATAAATGCATCCCGACAGTGCGGCCAACCACGATCGAGGTCGACAGCCATTATGCCATACGGTGATACGGATGAGTGGAGAGCAAATATCAAGGATGCGGACAAGTGCCGCTACGTGCTCAGGCGGTGGCTAGCGCCACCTAGCGATATATATTCATAGAAACATGGCATTACAGTCAGCGCGCCTTAAAAACAAGGGGGTGCAACGCATACGCGAATAATTTCTGTAATTTTTTTTTTTGCAATACTTTGTTCTAAATACGGGGGTGCAGCCTACACGGGTGCGGCCCTTACACGCGATTATACGGTAGACGATCTCAGAATCCACTTGAGCGCCCCTTTATTGTAAGGTCAGAGAAAGCCACGTATTCGAGGTACACAATGCCCCTTGTTTGGTGAGGTGTCGTGAGAAACGGCGCGAGCATCTGGCGCTACAAAAACACGCTTTATGGCGGTGGCGGGTATGTTCTTGCAAACAATGTAGAGTCCGGGGCTACGCCCCGTGGTTCGCGGCATAGATGCAGGGCCGAGGAACCTTTACAACAAGGGACTTTTTTTTAAAACTACCCCTCCTCCTTTTTTTTTATGTTTCTCCCCCAGAGATTACTTTTTTATTTCTGAGGAACTCCCTACTCCGTTTGGGGTGTTAATTCAACAGTTATATTTCTGTCACCTGTTTTCAGTAGGGGTGTGCGAATATTCGAAATTTTGAATACGAATCGAATATTTTCCTTATTCGAAACGTATTCGATTCGAAAATTGCATGTTCGGAAGTACCCGAATATTCGGCCAAAGCCGAATATTCGGGAAAAACTGGCAAATATTCGCACAAACTGCGAATGTTCGAGCAAGTAACGAATAATCTGCCTGCCACGCATTCCCCTATGAATATGTTTATTCACTGAGAAACGCGTATGATGCGTGTGTTATCGGTCTGCTCCGTTTCCATCTGTCCGATGGCAGCAAGACAGGATCAGTTTCGGTTTATTTTTCACCAAGCCCTTTGTTGTGTGGCACTTTTATAGCAATATGTGATGTAATTGCGCGTTCTATAAATTCATACAATAAAATAAACCTCGAGAGTGATATATAAATATAAAATAAATCTCCAGTGTGTTATATAATATAAATGTCTAAAAATTAAAAAAAAAAAGCTAGGTTAGAGCAGAACATTGCATCGCCATCGACAAAAACTCCTGCTACTCCCGCGCAGTCAAAAGTAGGAATGTCGCGAACCTTTGTCGAACCAGGTTCTGAGGTTCAACTGTCAAGGTTCGACTTTCTTTAAACTTTCTACGTGATGTTCGACAAAGTTCGACTTGTGAACAGTGTGGCCAGACTTTTGATGCAAGCATGTCTAGGCTTAAAGAATTTATTTAAAAAAGGCTAGGTTAGAGCAGAACATTGCATCGCCATCGACAGAATCTCCTGCTACTCACTGACGCAGTCAATAATTAGGGATGTCGTTGAACCTGCACTAGGTTCGAGATAATCAAGCAAGTTCGACTTTTTATTCACTTTCTTAGCGTGATCGTTCGATCCAAAGTTCGACTGAGTTCAACCTTTTGTGAACATGCGCATAAGAGTCGAACCAAAAGCTAGGTTAGTAGCAGAACATCTGCAAATCGCCAGTCGACCTAGAAACTCGCTGCTGCTCCGCGACACCCCGATCAAAAGTAGGGATGTCGCGAACCTGCCCAGGTTCGAGTTCAAGCAAGTTCGACTTTTTCTAACTTTCTACGTGATGTTCGACAAAGGTTCGACTGAAGTTCAACTTTTGTGAACATGCGCAAAAATTAAAAAAAAAAAGAAACTAGTTGACTTCATCTGGCCTAAAAAAGTGCAATATTTGTTGAGTTTATTGGCATCACTGGTTTACATTAATAACCAATGAAAGCGTTAAAAGCGCATATTTTCGCTTTTATATGGCGTAAACACTGGTAACCATTTTATAAATATCAAATAAACTACTTTCTAAATTATTTGTTTCCCAAAATTCGAAATATTCGTGTAGAAGCTGGGCAACACTGCCCATAAGTCGAACTTCTTCGAACTTTCAGTGAAATTTCGCAGGTTTCCGGAGTGAAAGGGTCTTTTCTACCGGCGGAAATGTTGTCACGGCGCGTAGGGAGCGCTTACTTTCTGAACACGTGGAGCAGTTAATTTTCCTACAGCGATAATTTGTAATGAGTGCATTACTAAAAGTATCCTTAGCCTGCTGCAGCCCAGTAAAATGCAGTTGCCTTGATTTATTTTAAAAAGGCAATAAAACCTGCTCTTACCTCTTGTTTTGCAATATTTTATTACGAGACACATATTCGATATTCGATTCGATATTCGAAGCCTGTTTTTTGTCTTATTCGTATTCGATTCGTATTCGAAAATTTCAATATTCGCACACCCCTAGTTTTCAGTAAATCCTCCATTGCTCTTAATTTGCATCTGGAAACTGTGAAGTTTATACAAAATACGGAGATGGTGGAAGCTTGGGGAACAACGGGAAAATAACACTCCTGTGAGACATTAGAGCAGCTAGCCAACGTTCGGCTATCTCTCCGAGGCACCACCGTGGATCCTTCCTTTCTGGCGTTCTCGTGCAGGCCAATGAGCGAAACCGGAAGCCGCTGGACCAGATGCACAGGGTGCCGGCCGGCGTCACGGCCTCCGACCTGAATGCTCTGCTGTACCCAGCCATGGCTGCCATGACCATGTACCCGGACAGAACTGGACAGCTCCTCCATGGTGAGCGTTGGCCTTTTCTTGCATTTGTCTAGTATTTGAAACTACTATATTCGGAAATTTGAATATTGGCACAACTCTAGTTCCTCGAGATTCAAGAGTTTACTAACCCCAGTCATAATGAAAAGTGTGCCGGCGTTTTCTGCTGCGCAGTGTATGGTTATCCACACTCTGGAGCACGGGCTGGCTTCCAAGCAGGCCTGCGTGTGCCTGCGGGCCTTGGTGCTGGCAACACTGGAGATGAGGGACGCGATGGGCAAGTTACTGCCCGAAGTGCTGCAGCGGCTCGCGCAGGTGTCGGCAACACTGGCGGTGGCCGTCCCAGTCCTCGAGTTCCTCTCCAAGTACGTCACTGCCGTTGCGCAAGTGCTTTCCCACCGCCGTTTGGCTTCTGTCTTGATGGTGTGCCCCACGTGCTTATTGTACAGAATGTTGTTGTGTTGCTGCCGACGCAGCCGAAGTGACACTCTCCAGTACCGGTGCAGAACAACCTTATCTTTATTCCTGCTTGCTCTTTTATAACCCTCGCGATAGTGGCGCCGCCACAACAGTTCCCCCCTCAAGAAAAGAAAAATGACAGGAAAACAAATATTTACAGATTCAAGATAACACAACAACGAACACTTAATATAACACAAAATCGTCCAGTCTTCGAGGCCTCGATGTCTGCCTGGCAGATCTCCGTAGTCCTGATGGGGCGACAGATGACTCCGATGACGGTACCGCTCTCTCCGATGTTGTTGTGCGAGGTGACTGTCGTGCAACTGGGAACGGTGTCTCGGGAACGTCTTGCGATGTCGCGTGCGGTGACTGTGGGGGCGCGACCCTGGGTGCCGGTGGTGCCCTTGGTGATGATGAGGTCGCTAATGGTGCTTCAAACCATGGGTATGGTTTAGGGCAACCTGCGGAGATGACTTGTCGTTGGACCTCACGAGCCTCCGCCGGTTCCATACCCTGCCGTCTTCGAGAAGGTACGCGTCTTTTCCCTGGTGCTTCACCACCTTCTTGGGCGCCGAGTAGCTGGTGCTGCCTTTTGAAACGTGACCCGGCAGTTTGATCCGAACACTCTCTCCCGGCTGGAACCGGCTGACCTTGGCTCCACGGCGGTTGTCCGTGTATGCCTTGGACTTCCGTTGGTACTGGGCCACCCGTTCTCGTAGCTCTGCAAGACTTCTTGTCGGGTGGCTTAAGAAGTCTCTGGATGGTCCACCTACGATGTCCAGCTTCGTCCTGGGGTGACGTCCGTGCAGCAGGAAGGCTGGCTTCTCGCCTGTTGCTGCGTGAGGAGTACAACGATAGACGCCAAGATATTCTAGCACGGCGTCCTTCAGAGGACGCTGCTCTTGTGCACTGAGTTGCACAAAGTCTTTGAAGACACGGTTAAAACGCTCGATCTGGCCATTGCTCTGTGGATGATAAACTGAGGAAAAGGTGTGCTTCACTCCACGCTCCTGCAGGAATGCTTCGAACTCGGCCGAGACGAACTGAGGCCCGTGATCACTGACCAGTTCGGTGGGGTAGCCCTCGCGGCTGAACACCGACCGTAGAAAGGCAATTATTTTTCCTGACGTCACCAGACTCGTCAGGCACACCTCCGGCCACTTGCTGAAATAGTCAATTAAAGTGACAGCATACCGACAATCGCTTGGCCCTCTGGAAAACGGTCCCACGATATCCACACCAAGTTTCTCCCACGGAGCAGACGGGAACTCAACCGGATGTAAAGGAGGCACGACCGGTTTTGCTGATTTGTCGACTGCTTGACAGACACTGCAATACTTGACGGCCGTCTCAATGTGCCTGTCCATGCCAGGCCACCAATACGTGTCGCGCACACGCTGTTTGGTTCTTGTAATCCCAGGATGAGCCTCGTGCGCAAGCTCCACTATCTTCGCCGTAAGAGCGGTCGGAACCACAACACGATCTCCCCTAAACAACAGGTCTTCACTCACGGAAAGTTCTTCCTTCACTTGGAAGAATGGTGCCATGTCTGGAGGCAACTCCTTCTTCGGGGGCCACGTGCTAGTTGTCCACGCCACCACCTGCTGCAGACGGCTGTCCTCCAGAGTCTCTTTGGCAAATTCCTGCTGCGATACACACAGAGAAATAGCTACACACAACCTCATCGTCACACGGTGTTTCGTTAGGTCCTTCCAGAGGCATCCGTGAAAGGGCGTCTGCCACAAAGTTGTCCTCTCCTTTCTTGAAAACCATGGTGAAACTGTATGCAAGCAACCGAGCATACCACCTTGCGATCCTAAAAGGGCGCTGGCCAGTTCCCTGAGAGTTCAACAGTGTCAGCAGTGACTGATGATCTGTCTGGAGCGTAAAATGGCGACCCCACAAGAAAACACGCCAATGTTCGCACGCCCACATGCAGGCCAACGCCTCCCGTTCTCCCGCGGAGTACTTCCGCTCTTGCAATGTCAAAGTTCGGGATGCAAAAGAAATGGTCACCAGGTCTTCTCCTTTCTTCTGCTGCAGAACAGCTCCAAGGCCGTACGCCGAGGCGTCGGTCGTCACGACCACGGGTAGCTTGGGGTCGAACATCTGAAGTGGCCTGCAGGAAAGCAGAGATTTCAGCCGCTGAAAACTTTCTTCCCGAACTGCTGTCCAGCAGAAAGGTTCCCCCTTGCGTAGAAGTTCTCGCAATGGTTCCGCCAACTCCGCGTACCGTGGAATGAACTTCGCATAATAGCCGACCATACCCAAGAATGAACGTAGCATGGTGACATCTGTCGGTGCCGGAGCTCTCACTATAGCATCGACGTGGCTTTGCATGGGCAACACCCCCGTTCACTGACGACGTGTCCTAGGAACGAGAGTTCGCGAACGTTGAAGATGCATTTGTCGTTCAACCTCAAGCCCGCTTCGTCGATGCGGCGGAGGACTTCGTGCACATTCTTGAGATGCTCCTCCTCAGTTTCGCCAAAAACGATGATGTCGTCCAGGTAGCAGAGAACTTTCTTGCACCCCTTCAGAATTGTGGTCATCATCTTTTGGAATGCAGCAGGAGCAGAGGCCAATCCGAAGCAAACCCTGGTGAAACGGAAAAGACCCTCGTGTGTTAGGAACGCCGTTAGGTCTCGGCTTTCTGGACTCAGGACGACCTGGTGGTACGCGCTGGATAAATCCATCTTCGAAAAGTACCTTGCCCCGACGAGCGCTTGAAGCAGTTCCTCCGTGTGAGGCAATGGGAAACTGTCCACCACAACAGCCTTGTTCACTTCCCTCAAATCGACGCAAAGTCGTACCTTTCCATTCTTCTTTTTCACTGCAACGATCGGCGATACCCATTCCGAAGCGTCAATTCTCTCGATAATGCCCGCCTGTAAAAGTCGTTGAAGCTCTTCCGAGACCTCGTCTCTGACAGCAAAAGGAAGTCTTCGCAACTTGGCAGACACGGGTTCGACTCCCTGACGCGTCTTCACTGTGTGAGCGAATCCCTTCGCAGTACCGAGCGTTCCGTCGAACAGATGAGCAAATTTGCCAACCAGCTCCGGAGGCAGTCCCGAATGCACGCATGTAGTGTTGAAACACCTTAATGCCTGCCCACTGATTTCGAGGGACAAGCAAGCGACGGCGTCGATTCCGAGTATATTCGTGCCCCTCGGTACGACGTAGAAGCGTACGTCAGCCTTCCGCTCTCTGTAAGCGACGGCGGCCACAAAACATCCCTTCACCGCAATCTTCCGCTGCGAAAAATCAAACAAATTTGCAGCCGAGTCCTGCAGTCGAAGCGAAGAAACAAAATTCTTCTGATACGCATCATCGGAGATTATCGAAACTGCTGACCCGGTGTCGACCAAAAAGGATAACAGCGTTCCCTCGACACGGACAGAGATATAGATACCGCTTTTCGGTTTTCCTTGCACGTGAAGAATACTGAGGGCGTCATCCTCGCAGCTATCTGAACAAGCAACTTCTCTGATAGCGCGGCCTTCGTTACCGCGTCCGGCGGTACTCTTGCAAACAGCACGAAAATGTCCGACTTTTCCGCACGCAGCGCACGCTTTGCCTCTTGCTTTACACGTAGCAGAATTCGCGAGATGTCCCGACGACCCGCAACGGTAGCACTTTTTCCCAGTAGACGATGAAGGCTCACCTTCCCGCAAACGCGGTGGTCGTCCGACGTTCAGTGTTGACTTAGCGTCCACCTTTTGCACCGCTGAAGACGATACGAGTTCCTTGGAGTAGCGGACTGCTTCTTCAACCAGACGGCCGATGACCAGCGCCCGGTCCAGCGTGAGACCAGAACCTTCCAGAAGAAGGCGCTCTCGTAGCTGCTGGCTTGAAGTCTTTGCCACCAGCTGGTCTCGGATGAACTCGTCCGCCATGGATCCAAGTTCGCAGTTCGAGGACAGGTCCCGTAGTTCGGCAACAAATGCGTCGATGGATTCCCCGGGGAGCTGTGCTCGCTGCCCGAAGCGGTGTCGTTCCACGACCACATTTGAAGTCGCCGCGAAGTAGTTCTCCAGGGCCGCCAGAGCGACATCGTACTCGTCCGGTGCAGCGGGAGACTGTTTGGCTGCAGGAGGTTCACTGGGTTCCGGCACTGGAGGGAACGTCTCAGGAAGAGTATAGAAGATTCTTTGGCCCTCAACCCCGAGGCAGTGTAAAAGTAGGGCCTTCCGCCGAGCAGGTCCGTGGGCGTCGCCTCCCGTGGCCAGCAGGTAGTTGTTGAACACCCGCCGCCATTGCTTCCACGGAACAGCAGGTTTCCCGGGAGCGGGCAGGAAGGGGGCGGCACCGCGAGGCTCATGGCTTCGCCTCGTCACTCCGTTGATCCTCGTCGCCACTGTTGTGTTGCTGCCGACGCAGCCGAAGTGACACTCTCCAGTACCGGTGCAGAACAACCTTATCTTTATTCCTGCTTGCTCTTTT